>JAZGTN010000279.1:0-100365 GCA_037783415.1 Leptasterias polaris | reverse complement strand
GAGCGGTATATTTCCCTCAGATTCGCCTCCCCCGGAGTAGAGAATGCGCTGAGGATCACCTCATCATCGGCAGTCAACATTTTGTTTAGGCCTATACCATGGTATGAACGCAATGTCCGACAACCACGTTGCGTATACTGTAATCGAAGCGATGTTATGAAACGACGTCATAGGGACCCACCCACAGGACCCACCCCGCACGTCCTGTGCTCTCGTCTTGTGTATGTCCCAAAGACTATAATAGAGCGCTGAAAGTGCAAGTTAGTGTATGCCCTGACTTACTTGAGCTCGATTTGTTGGAACTACGCATCCATACTATATACTACGGAAGCCGGATAGTGCCAGGAAATAAGAAGTGAAATATTTTTTCATGAGCGCGATAATATTTGTTTGTACCATTTATCTGGCGGCCGCCACTTATTATCCAGCGGCCGCCACTTATTATCCGGCGGCCGCCACTTAATTAAGTGGCGGCCGCCACTTATTATCCGGCGGCCGCCCACTTAATTAAGTGGCGGCCGCCACTTATTATCCGGCGGCCACCACATAATTATCTGGCGGCCGCCACATATTATCTGGCGGCCGCCACATAATTATCGGGCGGCCGCCACAAAATTATCTGGCGGCCGCCACATAATAATCTGTACCACACGTTCTTTATTTTGCGGATTTTAAGAGGACGGGTCATAGGATTCGGGGGAGGGGGGGTTAAGAGGACATGTTGGGTGCGTTCGATTAGCTTCCCCGGGTCGACCCAGGTCTTCCCCCGGTGCGTTCGAATAGCTTTGACGTCATTCGCTGGGCTCACCCGGGTCAGAGCCGTATATTGGGAGAGTTGCGACAACTTGCGATTAGAAGCCATTTTGTGTCCAAAACGAAACGCGTGGACCAGACTAAATTGGACTACCGCGAATTTAGTACGCATCCCCGGCCGGGCCGTGCGACGACCCGCGGCTGCTCACACACGAGAAAATCCACGTTATTTTGAGTAAAAACAAAGATTCTTCTTTAGTTTTGAGCAGATCAGCGGGGAGAAAAAATGTTCTGACATTCAGGGTAGAGAAATAAAATCGTTCAACCTTCTACTAAGAATCTTGTGCTTTTAAGTTGTATGCATGTGAAAAGTTTGTTTTGAAGTACTGTGTAAAAAGTGAAACACAACACATGATGGTTCAGACAGCAGAAACAATAACAATGACTAACGAATGTAGACCATCTTTAACTCATGATATTAACCGACGCATTGTCCATGCTTATCGTATTTATTATTACTAACGCTTATGTACAGGGACATATATTTTACAAGTTATATTTACATTAAATGTACAGGACAAAATGATATTAAATGATAAAAACATTTATGTTGTATGGAATGTAGCAAGGCAATACTGTACTGTAGATACATTTTTAAATATGTTATACCGGTACTCGAAATGCAGGATTAACAATGAAGTTGCTCAACTCTATTTCGGTTTGCTGTGACTTTCATGGGTATTCTCCTTGATAAGTTAGAACTAACGAAATCCAAAATGTATTTTAAAAACATAACCTCTCTACTCTACTCTAGCTGTAGGCTCTAAAATACAGTCGTTGTCTTAGTAGTCTCAGGAACAGTCCAAAGTTTTCAAAATGTTTCTTTCAGAAAATTTGACGCACATTATTTAAATATCAAATAGTCGTATGCAGTCGCTTTGTATGATGGTGGAAATGTTGAAAACTTTGGACGACCTATTGTATTACCTTGTCTTAGCTTGATCAAATTTATGAAGTTTCTCATTGACTGACTAAATTATATACTACAATGATAGTGATAAAGGGGGCTGCATACCTGCTATTTGTGATACTACCACCAGTGTAGTAAATGAAGTTCATTTTAATTTTGCTTCCCCTGACCTGGTTGTGATAACCGTATATAAACATTCAATCCTCCCAATGGTCGTAGCTAGACCAGAGGGTTACGACAAACCATCTGTTCAAATTTTGTTAACATTTAATGTTTGAAACTAAAGGAAATCTTCACACATTATTCATCGTAAACTTCATGTTTCGACCATCAGGAGGAATTAGGAACCTTTCAATTATCGCAACTACCCCTGACCCACAAAACCCCTGACCCATAAGATTCCCCTTTATCTGGTTTTAAGCAGATTATTGTTATTAATGTCTTATGGTATTTCAGTGTTTACAGTCTACTAACTTTGTGTTCATTGTACTGTTGTGTTATTTAATTGGGTTGAATAAAATAATTGTATTATTAATAACAATAATTATCATCATTATTTTTATTTAACCAAAACAAATAACACAACAGTACATAAACATGTGTACACTGTTATGACTGTCAGGTTGTTTTATTTTAAAAAGACTTATTAAAAAAGCAAAATGTGAAATTTGATTTTTTTTAAATCACAAATTACCTACATGTACACATGTGGCATAATTTGTTTAATATAGCCTACATGTGAGTGACAAATTATGTGAATCAGGCAATGTATTTTTGGCTGTAGGCCCCTATATTTTATATCTTTGTTTAAAGAGGCAAAATATCACCTGCAAGTGGACATAGCTGTGTAAGAAATAGTTCCTGCCCCCTCCCAAACCCTGCAAATCAAAAGACTACTTTAAATAGGCCACAAGTAGTTGTATTCAATATGAAAACTACATACATCAAGTGACATACATCATGCAACAATTTATCCCCCTGAAATGTTGGTGTTCAACTACACGGTACAAAAAATGTTGGTCAAGGATGTACATTATGCCTTAAATGAGATGAGAAATATAACCTCAGATAGTCGAACCCTCTTACAAAATATATGAAGTCGAACATTAATATATCAAGTGAGAAGTGCTCTCTAATTCACTCCATGGCAGTCCTCATGTTGAATTGCTGTGGTTTGTTGTTCACCTTTGTCAAGGAGAACCCTCTTGGTCTTCTTCAAATTGATAAGGACTTCATCATTGTAACCTCTGAAGATGAATTCAGCCTGAAGTAGAAGATGAAACACTTTGTCTGAGAAGAAAAAAAAAGATCTAGTAAGTGAGTATCAAGAAAAGTTGTCATGTCTTAGGTTTCAAACCAATCTGTAGCTGCTTTTGTATTGGTAAAATACATTCAGGTAAATTGTTAGAGGAAATTTGTTTGAAATTGTATTGCTAGATTCTGTAAACAAGTACAATCTGCACACAACAAATATACAATTTAGAAGTGGCCCAATTTACAAAATTACTGAAATAACTTACCAGTAGCTTCAAGGTGTGGGAAATCAAAAACAGCCAAATTGTTTGTCAACAAAACTGCAAAATGTTAATAACAAAGGGAAATACATGCAAACCTTATTTAGAAAGAACAAAAACAGATCTTGAAAGTAGAACATAAGTCACCTAACTCAAAACTTAACTCTTCATCAGTCGTCATGCACCATTTTCTTTTCTTTACATGTTCACCACGCTGCCAATTTGTATCTCACAAATCCTGAACTAAAGCACCAGTGGAATCAAACCACTCACATCCGCTCTCATGGTAGTAGTACAAGAAAATTGCTGCTACACCAAGAGAACTGTGTGTCAATCTGAAGCGCTTTGTATTAGTTACAAAACAGTGAGTAACAACAGAACAATTTGTACATGTAAAAAAGTTGAACAAAAATGCAACCACATAGTTAATTTTGTGGAATAATATGTTTCAACAGTAGATTCCGAGTACATGTTTTGTCTTTTCCAAATACTCAAAAAGATAATCCAAGTTTACCACCTCAAGACAGAATGGTTGAGTATGGATATTTTTCAACACCACCTCCCTCCCCCCAAAAAAACTTTTAAAAATATATAAATAAACAATCTGAAACTCTGCCTTGTTAACCCAAAGAATGATTATGGATGCTTATTGATTTTACTTTAGGGCATGCTCTGATTTACCCAAATTATGGGATGCTACAATCGTTCATGTACATTAAATTTAAACTATTTTTTCTCATTTTGAGTCTGGTATGTTATTTTAAAAATGTTTCTAGTCCAATAAAACAGGCCCTGCACGCGGTCTTGTCGATGTTCCCCTCAGCTCAGTCAAATTCTAGCACTGTCAGAAACTATCGTTAACCATTCATTAACCACTATTTATAATTTATAATTTATAACCATCGGGGACAAAAGTTAATCTGAATGATGGAAATTCGACAGGGGAACGACCATCCATTCCATAAATCCATGGACTATTAAAACCTGCTAACTAATTTTGCCGATGGAATGGATTGTTTGTTTCTAACGACGTACTATATAAATGTATAATACTAATAGTAAATAGGGTTAGTAATACTATTATGCCAGGCCTAGACCAAGCAACAGTAACTGGGGTGCTGTACTCCTTTTAAAAATGTTTTGACGAACGCAGATTAGATGTAATGTTTTATTATAAAAGGAAGGAGTACAGCGCCCCCACAGTACTATTTTACTTTACTGGATCTAAAAAGCCAGGCTCTATCTAATTTTACCTCACAAAGGCATGAATTTGGGTTTGGATGCCAGTTGCTCCGCTTCACCTTAACTTCCCAAACTATTCTCCTCACTTTTTCTCGTGGAAATCGATAACATTTCAAGCCATTTCCGGCCCTATTCGTGCAACCCCGAGCACTACATCCCGTCATTTTGCCTGCGAGTGCGAATCTTTGGTCCTGTTTTTGACATGTACACAGACCGTCCGCCGTGTGTGTGCACGTTTTGTTGTTCTAGCCAGCTGTGTTTTTGGACCGAAAATGGCGTCCAGCAACCACGTGACCAAAAAAACTGGTCCCTCTATGTCGCAACTCTCCCAATATACGGCTCTGACCCGGGTCAGCCCCAAGTGCCCTGCTTGTGGGGCGGGTCACTTGGAGCGGGTTCATGACGTCACGGCGAAAAACTTTCTCAATGGCCACCATTTTGTTTGTAATTCAGCGGGACATTTTAGGAAGTTTGACACACATTTTCGCCATTACAACAGCGTTGAGCAATAAGTATTTTTTATTCGAAGCCGGGTACCTTTGTATCACTGTGGGGTTGTACAAATTGTTTAATGTTGCAGTTTTACCTTGAGAATAATTATTTTACGATGTTTTCGTGAATCCACGGAAAGTATCGGACATACGGCACAAAATGGAAGTAGTTCCGGTCGGCTGTCCCAAGATGCATCGGTGTGAATGCTGGGGGAAGTTGGCGTTCGATTAGCTCATGGTTAGGGGCTCACCCGGATGAGCAGACCGGGGTCGACCCGGGGAAGCTAATCGAACGCACCCGATAGGAACCAGGGGAGTAAAGAGGAAAGCTCATAGGTTCGGGGGGGGGGGGTGCGGTTAGAGGACAGGTCGTAGGATCCAGGGGGTAAGATGACATGTCATAGGATCATGGGGGGGGGGTGTGGGTAAGAGAAGGGGGAGTGATCCATAGAGACACCAAAGTCATGTCCTCTCACCCCCCCCCCCCCCCCCCCCCCAATTATGATCCTATGACATGCCCTTAACCCACCCCGGATCCTATGACCTGTCCTCTTAACCCCCCCCCCCCATTCCTATGACACGCCTCTTATCCCCCCCATGATCCTATGACTTTACCTCTTAACCCCCCCCCCCCCGATGATCCTACGACCTGTCCTCTAACCCCCCCTCCCCCCCCCCCCCCCGGAACCTATGAGCTTTCCACTTTACTCCCCTGGTTCCTATCGGGTGCGTTCGATTAGCTTCCCCGGGTCGACCCCGGTCTGCTCATCCGGCGGGTGAGCCCCTAACCATGAGCTAATCGAACGCCAACTTCCCCCAGCATTCACACCGATGCATCTTGGGACAGCCGACCGGAACTACTTCCATTTTGTGCCGTATGTCCGATACTTTCCGTGGATTCACGAAAACATCGTAAAATAATTATTCTCAAGGTAAAACTGCAACATTAAACAATTTGTACAACCCCACAGTGATACAAAGGTACCCGGCTTCGAATAAAAAATACTTATTGCTCAACGCTGTTGTAATGGCGAAAATGTGTGTCAAACTTCCTAAAATGTCCCGCTGAATTACAAACAAAATGGTGGCCATTGAGAAAGTTTTCCGCCGTGACGTCATGAACCCGCTCCAAGTGACCCGCCCCACAAGCAGGGCACTTGGGGCTGACCCGGGTGAGTGGCGGCCGCCGGATAATAAGTGGCGGCCGCCGGATAATTAAGTGGCGGCCGCCGGATAATAAGTGGCGGCCGCCACTTAATTAAGTGGCGGCCGCCGGATAATAAGTGGCGCCGCCACTTAATTAAGTGGCGGCCGCCGGATAATAAGTGGCGGCCGCCGGATAATTAAGTGGCGGCCGCCGGATAATAAGTGGCGGCCGCCGGATAATTAAGTGGCGGCCGCCGGATAATAAGTGGCGGCCGCCAGATAAATGGTACAAAAAAAATATTATCGCGCTCATGAAAAAATATTTCACTTCTTATTTCCTGGCACTATCCGGCTTCCGTAATATACGCCAGTTTAGCAAGCACATGTTGTATGTATTCATTGTAATGATAGCGTTGGTCATTGTCTGCGTGACGCCATTTCAGAATGACTCTTTCTATTTATCAATTGTTGCATGACAAAAAGAGTTTGTCCCATAAGCTACTTGCTGAAACGGCTTCCATCAGAGTGAATTTAACATTAAGCCCGAGTTCCCCTTCTTGCACCTCACGGTGCTCAATAATCTTTGGTGTGTCTCCCTTAATGGGCTGAAGGAAATTGAGTCGAAAGAGGGGGCTATCTGACAAAATGTCTGCTCAGTTCGCCGAATTGGGGGACAACATCTCGGGGGGGGGGGGACAACATCTCGGGGGAGGGGGGTGCAGAATTTCCTGCCACGCCGGTGTCACGTCCTCGACGTTCCGGCGTACTGAGCGTTCCAGGTGACGTACGCATGCGCGGTCGTACTGTTCGTTCCAGCCGTGTTGGTGACGTGGTCTCCTTCTCGTGCTCTTAAATTGTCAGACAGTACTGCGTCGTAAGAATATTTCTTAGATTGGGCACGTACAGCCCTCTTTTCCCCCTCTGTCAGGCCTTCCACATACCTCCCGCTGGTAAGGTAATGAATTATTATTGATGTCTTCACATATCCCCCCACTGGATCTTAATGTTCTGGAGGCCTACTTACCAGCCATGGAACCTCCACCATCACTCTATCCTTGGGAAGTGTACACTGAGCTCAAAAAAGTCAAATCCAACAAAGCAACTGGTCCCGATGGAATTTCTCCCAAGCTTGTTAAAGAATTTGCCTATGAGTTGAGTTCACCTTTAACTGATTTGTTGAATTGCTCGTACAAAGAGGGCGTGGTGCCTAAGCAATGGAAAAAGGCCATAGTAGTGCCAATACCAAAAACGAAACCCCCTACAGCTGATAAACTCAGGCCAGTTTCTTTGACTGACTGCTTTGCAAAGATTGGGGAGGGTTTTGTAACAAACTGGGTTTTGGATGATATTCAAGACAAAATTGACCCACAGCAATTTGGCAATGTCAAAGGCGTTTCGACCTCCCATTATTTAGTTAGTCTCCTTCATTCACTACATCAAGGTGCTGACAAGGTCGACAACATTGGGACGGTGGTTCTGACGGATTTCTCCAAGGCGTTCGATATGATTGATCATACCATCCTCATTGAGAAATTTATCCACTTGGGAGTCCGTAGATCCATCGTCCCTTGGTTGTGTGACTTTGTCAGCAACCGCGCCCAATGTGTACGATACAACCAAGCACTCTCAGAGTACAAGGTTCTCAGTGGAGCTCTCCCGCAAGGAACTAAACTCGGCCCCATTGGTTTCCAGGTTGTTATTAATGACGCTGCTCATGATTTGGGTGAAAAGATTAAGTGCTGGAAATATGTGGATGACTTGACATTTGCTGAAAATCGTTCCTGCTTCCAGCCTAGTGGGCTGCAAGTAGTTCTTGATGAATTTACTGAATGGACCAATACCAACAAACTCAGCCTGAATCCCTCCAAGTGTCAAGCCATCCAAACATGTTTCAAAACTAAACCCCCACCACATGCCGAGTTGAGTATTGCGGGAGTCCCTCTGAACTTTGTATCTGAGGCAAAGGTCCTAGGAGTCTGGCTACAGAATGACCTCCGATGGGAAAAAAATATCAATGAAATTTCTAAGAAAGCCAATCAAAAACTGTATATGCTCCGCCTGCTTAAGAGGTTTGGATTTAATGATGTTGAGCTCATATCAATTTATAAAAGTTATGTGAGGCCTGCTGTTGAATATGCTGATGTCACTTGGTCTTCCTCAATTACTGCTGCCCAGAAGAAGACTCTGGAGCACCTGCAAAAACGTGCATGCAGAACCATTTTGGCACAGCGCTATACTTCGTATGCGGATGCTATGCATATTTGCGGGCTTGAGTCTCTTGCTGATAGGAGGGAGAATCATTGTCTCAGCTTGGCTGAAGGACTTGCCAATTCAGAACGTACAAATGATCTTCTCCCTCCTACCAGACGGGAGTCTCACGCCCGCAACCTGCGTAATGCACATCATTATTCTTACTTACGCACCAGGACATCACGATTCAAAAACAGCCCAATACCCTATTTCATCAGCTTGCTGAACAAGTAGAATATTTTGCTCTGTGTTCAGTTTTTAATAATCTTTTTTTTTTAATTAGTGCCACCACCTCAAATCTGTGCTAGATTATTACTCGCATTTAGATTAACAATAAAACTGCCCGTGCTTACTTTTTACCAGTTATCTAAATAGGGCCTTAATATTCCTTGTGAGCAGCTTTTTAATTTTTAATTTTTTCAATGTTTTTTTCAATGATTTTAATATTGTAAATTATCATGCAATTTGGCCTTCGGGTCACAATGTGATAATGTGAATAAAAATATACCAATATACCAATAACCTAGAGTTACGAAACGACTTGACATGCTTGTGCGTTCTTCACTACTAGTAGTAGTACTACAGCTCACGAGTGACGCCATGACAGCTAGAGACTAGAGGAACACTCGGTGCGACACAAAATTGACTACTTTCGCTTGCTGCGCGCAGGCATGACATGACGTAATGTATTATATTTAGTCATCTGGAACGTTTAGTACGCCGGAATGCTCAGTGCGCGACACCGGCACGTTTCGGGATTTCAGGAAAGTAAACTTTTTTCACACATTATTATAGACACCGCCAAAAAAATATATTTTCTGCCAACTTTTCCTCAAAAGGGTGAGCACTCAAGCATGATGTGATTAGTTTGTGCTTGAAATGAACATTAAGCACAAGAGTCACATTGGTAATTGTCAAAGATCAGTATCCATACACTTTAAAGCTATGACCAAACATACATGAAAATAACAAACCTATGAAAGTTTAAGCTCAATATTGGTCATTAAAGTAACGAGAAAATAGGAGGAAAAACCTTAATGTTTTCATTGTTTTCAAACATCGAGTTTTTGACTTGCAAGACTCATTTCTCAAAAAATATTGAATTTCAAGCAAAAGTGTTTTTAAGCGCTTCGTAGCTGAGCGAATAAGAACACCGAACTGATCAGCAAAGTGTGGGTTCGATTCCCGGTCGTGACACTAATGTTCTTAGGCAAGACACTTAACCATTATTGCTTCGTCCTTCGGATGGTACGTAAAGCCGTAGGTCCCGTGTTGTACACGTAAAAGAACCCAGTGCTCTTATCGTAAAGAGAAGGGGGTTGCCCCGGTGTTCCTGGTTTGATTGGCGGCATTTTGCGCCACAGCACCTTGTAAACCATTACACGGTGCTATGTAAAGGAATAGGTCTCATACTTCAACACGTAACACCACATACCTTGTTTGAAAAATACGGAGGGCTTTGAGACGCTAGATAATGCGCTATTTAAGAACTGGGTATTATTATTATTACTAAAATAGGGTTTCCCACTATATGACCACGTTATACCATGTACGTAATTGTGTGGAAATCTTTGAACGTTATATTTTTACTCTTACCAATGTTATGCACAACCTGTAATTGGCAATAATGATGGTATCGTGTAAACACAATAACAGAATAATGAGCTTCAATGACAATATTAAATAGTCATTAGCATTATTAGTTCAAGAAGCATCTAACTTTTTCAGACGAAACAAATTCGAAATTCATTTCTTAATTTAAGTCGTTAGTGGGTTGATTGTTCTTTATACTGATTATAGGCTTAACATTTCGTTGAAATTGTCAATTTCGCCTTTCGCCTTAATTGTACTTTTTAATTCCAATAATGAATCCAATCGAGACTAATTGACGGGTATGGCTCACGCCAAGGTCTCAATATTATGAAGCCATTTGCGAGTTAGATTCAACAATATGTTAAGTGACAACTAGGGCTTGCTTGGTCACGACTCATTACTTAAATTCGAAATCCTCAGACTACATATGTCTATATATGTCTTATGGTAATTTGGGGCAAGCTTTTGCCTATAGTTACATTAGATATGGCGAATTTATTCCCATACACAAATTTTAGGAGTGGATTTTTGTGGCACAATACCTGGGTTTGATCATCTGGAGGTTGATATACAAAAGCTTGTTACGAACCATCCAACATAATGTGGCAATTGAATTCAAAACTAACTGTAGGCCTATTGTGGTAAATCTCATCAACTGAATATACCGTTTGAATAATACAGCTTAATTTACAATTTGTAAATTGTAACTTATGTTGCAAATTCTGTAAATTAAAAAAATCACACAACTTTCACCGGCGTTTCACACCCATAGAATGATCTGTGACGTAACTAAGCCCCCACCCTCTATCCCATTAAAACAAATTTACTTCTGAGATTAATATTTACCAGATTCAAATGTTACATTTTATAAACTTGAATGTGGCAATGTCAATGTTTAAAAACACTATTTTTCCACTGACACGCAGAACATGTATTTATTTTTAACACTCACGTCAGACTATCTTATAAAACATTAATAGTAAATGCCGTAACAAGAGCGCTGTAGTGTTAGGGGTTGGGAGAAATGCAAACGGAACCAACAATTTTTATTGGCCAGAAATGCGCCCCCACCCCAAAAACAAATTGTGCACCCCTTATGCTCCATTCAAAGTGTTACCCGAGGTTCGGCGCTGTGTATAGACCGTATCGAATATGACGTTACCTTTCAAATGCCCCACAACATGGCGTCTGTGAGCGTGTGTGTGCGTCAATGCGTGTGCGTGTGCCATATAAATCAAACCAGTAACGCAGAGTGCATGAAAGCGGCCATATCATAGGACAGGCCGTATGCGGGTCTAAACGCGTCTTAGCGTTCCTGGTTTGATTTCTATGGCACACGCACACGCACACGCTCACAGACGCCATGTTGTGGGTATTATTGAAAGGTAACGTCATATTCGATACGGTCTATAGCTCAGGGTTCAGGGGTCGATTTCACAAAGCACTAAGATTCATCTTAAGATGAGTTATCAGAATAACCATAGTGATTTGAATTGTGACATCACTCTTTGCTAAGCAACTGCGATGGATTTGCACTTAAGATCAATCTTAGCTCCTTGTGAAATCGAGCCCAGGTATGCATGGATGCTCAACGGTGACCTACATAGACTTGGTCGAAGGTTTCTTGTGGGGAGAGTTAGCATTTCCGCTACTACACCACGCCCTTCTGCTGAGCACACGTATTCCGGGGTGGCGACTACCATTCAGAGCTGATGTGGTGTTCCTGCGGCTGGTATCATCATTGATAGGTTTAGTGTAGTCAGGGAGGCAGCTTAATTGAAGACTAGCTGACAACACTACGAATACGATTGAAACATCATGGAGGGACGCAGCAGCTGTATCACAGTCGCCGTGACACTGTTGTGGATATTTTCCGCATCAATCTTGCCACACGGTAAGTACATGATTTCAACTTAAAAAAGTTAATACATCAATACAATACTAAATAATATGGGGCTCCGTAAGTAATAAACCACAAGGGGAAACTTACTAAGTAAAGTGCCTTTCAACTTTGGGTTGAGTACAGAAAAATTGACAAGAGCGGTATTGCCGGCGCTCTCAACTAAGCTATCTTTGTTCGGTGTACCAGTCAGAGTTCACCAAATCTGTAACTGCCGTACAGCCAATTGGATCACACCTAAGTTAAACAGAAAGTATAACGGGAGCGACAAGAGAGGGATCACCTTGATGGGGTATACGAATTTTCATTTCAAATACCAAGTTAAAAATCACAAGGGAAACTGACTTGGTGAATCGAATTTAATTCAAATATGGGTTGACAAAAAAACCAGAATATGAGCCTGCGACCTCCGGATTAATGTGCCGCGGCGCTCCACCTTCTGAGCCACATAGCCCTAATGCTGTGGTCTTCGTATTTTGTCAACATCTTTGCCTAGGGGTGACAGTCAGCCCCAGAAGCTCTCTAATCTGAAACTATACCATGTTGCTGACCATGCAACCATTGCCTATTGCAAACCAAACTATACATTTTGGCCTGTGAGGACAAACACACAGCTGTTCCGTTTTTTGACTTCTATTGTACGATCCATACCCAATTATGAACACGACGCTGAATTCTAGGAGCCATGAACATGAACAACACATATCATTATGTCGACTCTATCTAATGTGCACTAAACCAACATGTTCTGTTATTTTTTCCCATTAATTTAAAACACTTCGATGAGTCAAAGCGGCTTCTCATGTGGTTAATGTCTTCCAGTAAATAACCAGCCCCGCCAATTGGTGACAGGTTTTTTGTTTTTCCCCGTTGTCGGTTAGGGTAATGGTAGTGTGAATTTGTAAGAGTGCAATCCTGACCAAGATAGGTGAACTGTTCCATTTCCTCTACCAAGGAAATTGGGATGCTTAAGAGTTTCATCTGGATTATCGATAAATACTAGATCTTGAGGGATGAGAGGATGAGTCGGTTGGACTCTGGTATAACTTGGCTCTGATGAACTTTTCCCTAAGGCCTATTTTTAGATTTTTTCTGTGTGCAATAAATGGAGGCACAATGTTTGGGGTGTTATTATAAAACAAATAGTTACTGCTTTTATTCGTGTTATGGTTAATATACTATGACTCCCTCGAGTGATCCCTGGAGTGTTTTAAATAGAACGCGCCGAGGATCACCTGGGGCGTCGTATAGGTTTAACCATATCACTCGAAGCAGTCAATTTTAAGGGAATACAAGAGAGGATCTCTATTTTAAAACCGGCAGGGTCGTGGCCGTGCGATTCCTATTCATAAAAGCACAACTTGTTATAAGAGTCATTTCACGTAAATACTTGACATAATAATGTGTCCACGGTCAAAGAAATCATTTAAAAATATACTTTGTGGGTGGAAGGGCCTTGAGGTGCAAGTAAACAAAATTGCATTTCAAATCATTATATAGCCCGTTGCCATGGTAACAGCTCATTTTGTGTTTAGGGCATTTTAGGCCAATTTTGGGGTCTGAAAATTTGTTTTTTAGCTGATATTTATAACTCCACCCCACCAAAATGCAAAATTATTTCATAAAACCTTTTATATCACTACAAAGAACCATTCTTGGCTAACACTAACACGGTCCGCCATTTATGGGAGTCAAGATTTTGACTCCCATAAATGGCCGACGTGTTCCTACTAGTCTTATTTCCAGTCGTAAAATGATGATCAGAGTGCTGCTGTGATGTTTCGTGTCTAATTCCTCAACCTCATGTCCACTATAAACCTTTGGTATAAACAACACCGGTTGTTTCTCTCGGTTAGTCCCATGACAGTTTTCTTACCCTGATTGACGAGGTTTCTTCTTTTTGGACACGTCTTAAATCTGTTTTTTGTGGTGATCCATTTTGACATATGAACGGTGTAGGTGTTTACATACAAGTTCATACACTGCCGTACCGAGCCACTGAAGCTAGCTACGCCGCGTATTCGCAGAATAACCAGCCACATATTCCGAAAATAGAATACATGCAACACAGGGAGGTGAACAGATGAGCCATATTATACTCACCTCCTTACTGCATGTGTTCTATTTTTCAGAATATGCGGCTGGTTATTCCGCGAATACGCGGCTGGCAATTTCGGGCCCAATACTGTGCTAGCTTCAGAGGTAGAGAATGGTATGTTACCCAGGGTTCATCTGATAGGTTAATCAGGCCACTGGCTACGGCAACAGCCTAACTACGCAACTACTAAACCGCAACTACTAAACTGCGCACAACTGCACATTAGACGTGTTACAAGTCCATCGATTTTCAAAGGTTTCTGCGTACAGCAATCACACACCATATGTATCGCGATCTTCTACCCTCCCATTTTCTCACCGGATTTACACGATTCACACAGGTCGACTTTTTGGTTAAAAAAATACGGATTTCCGGCAAAAACCGGAGGAATCACATCCCTGGATCGATGTTTAACGGGTTGATCGGTTGGTTAACCGTGTGACCGTCACAACTATAGGCTAATTACTAAGCCTGTGCATTTACAGTAAATTTTGTAACTGTGTAACCATTTCTGAAATGATTGGTTACACGTGTAACCGTCTGTGTCAAAATAAACGAGCATGCGCAAACGCTTTGTTGTTGGACGCCCTCTAGCGTTCATTGTTTCTCGCAACTATTGCTACACGCACAGTAATAAAGTAACAAAGATTACAAGCCTGTAAATTGCAAACGATACATGTTTGTGTGTCGCACGGGATCATGTGCTGTGTAAATCATGATCGCAATTATTATTGCAGTTCGCGGCACTTTTCGAGTGAATTGTTTATTTTTAAGGGGTAGTTATTTCAGTTTATGTAAGTTCTGTTTCTTGATAAGGAGGTTAGTTCGCTCAGTGCACTTTTCGTACTAACTTGTGAAACCTGTTCAGTTTTAGAGTCAGTTTCAGAATGAAGGTTATAGTTCTAGGTATGATAGGTGTAATAATCTATGATCATGCTTTATGTAAGTGTTATAGCGCCACCATGTGTTGAGAATTGACCAATGTCACTTGTACTGAGTTGTTGAATAAAGTAGCCATCTTGAGTTTATGCTTAGCGCACATCTTGTCTCCAACATTACAATTCTTAGGATAGGCACAATAAGGTCACAATAAGAGCATGTCTAAGGTGAAGGGTCTTCTATCTGAAAGTCAGACCAACTTTAAAGGTGTGGAGTGCCTCAAAGCAATAATACACGGAACAGCTTTGTGTTTGTTCACAAACACCTAATGTCTAGTTATCAGCTGTTCCGACCTATTGTCGGAACAGGTATTGTTTTCGTCGATATTTTTATTATTTTTTTAATACTTGTTTCCACCTAAATCCCATAGCATTTGCACACGTTTTTTGTTTACACCTAATATATCCTAATCTGTAAATACGAAAGAGTTAGATCCTATATCACATTGAAGCTTAGTACATAAACTTAACTCAAAATGTAAAATTTTCGAGGTGAATATTTTATTAGCCAATCTTGAAAGCACCTTATCTCAAAAAGCATACCCCGATCGTCAAACTTTTTTCAGTTTTAGACTTCTGGGATACTGTAGATGTGCTTTCCGGCCCAAAATGTGGAACGACCACAATGACGTCATTTATTGCGAATTTTCGCCCGTGTACAAAACACATGGAGATAGTGAAAACAAATCCGACTTCTAGAAACATAATTTTTCAATTAAGCTCAAATTTAATGTCCTAGATTACACAAATGTTTTGAACAAGAAATATTTTATTGACGGTCAGTTTAAAAGCATCAACACTTATTTAAACATTGTCAGTAGAAAAAAAAACCCAAATTCTCAGGCAAATTTAACGTCATGGGTCTGCCTAGAATTTTTAAAAGATTGAGTGCGCTATACGAGTTTAACGGTGCTCTTGTTTGCTTTTTTGCAACTCGATCAAGTCCTATACCCATTTATTACCCGTGTTGTTGCGCTTTTTGTAGAGTATATAGAGTCATTCCTGCGCCGACTGACACAAGTCTACGTTCATTCACAAGAATCGAGAAGAACATTTTTCTTGATCTCAGCGTCGAGAGGAAAACAGATCAGGTCGTTATTTAGATTCAGCGTGAACGTATAGACAACAACCGCCTGGGTTTTGGGACGATCAGTTGGTGCGACTTGTTTGCGCTGGGAAACCCGTTCGCCGGAAAACCATATTTGTTTTGGTTCCTTATGCAAACGCATTACTTCGGGAAATTGCCCTGTAGCTAACAAAAAAGTTGGTGGGGTTGCATTAGGGCAAGAATTAGAGCCGATTGAGGAAAGGTGTAGAAAAGACAAATTACCTTTTCCATGTCTATAGGGGGACAAGAGCCATAATTAACAATAAACCCATATCCCATATTTATTACTTTAGCCCAGCAAGAAAATACTCATTATCACAAAGACACAACAATAAGGTTTAGTATTTTTAATATCGAAAACAGCATACAAGGTAAACAACCAATGCTTACATTTCAAGTTTGTTTACATTTCAAGTTTATTTATATAAATCTAAATACATCAGGGCCCGATTTCATGGCTCTGCTTACCGTAAGCAAAGAATCAGCGCTTACGGAAGTAGGGAATTCTGCGCTTACGTCAGGCGTATTTCACGAGTTAGCAGGGAATTTTTGACTTGTGCGCGTACGTTACTAGGCATTCTTCGCTTACACCGCTAGTACAGAAATTCGGCGCTTGCAGAGTAAGCGGAGAATGATGATCATAAGTGCACAATTTGGCGGTAAGCAGAGCCATGAAATTGGGCCCAGAAATGATGTGCCATAGAAATGTTAAAATTCAAAGTGTTTTTGTTTTGTTTTTTCCTAGGGACTATACTTGTAAAATACTTGTTATACTACTGTAGTGTTCCTTTTGCATGCATGCAGTCGAGCAAGTTTCTAGCCTCTGCCAATCAACCAATTGTTAACTACGAAACATAAGGAGAATACAAACGTACCTCGACAGAGATACTTTCCATCATGCAGTTGGAGCTTTAGTCCTCTTGTACTGATTATGGCAATCGTCACGTCATACACATTGCATACAAGTTCAAAGACTACAAAACAGTGCACCTCATATGGTGTGTTCCACATACTTCAGATGTCGTGATATGCCCTCCTCATTATTGAAGGAATTTCATTGGCTACCAGTTACAGAACGGGTTAATTTGATACTGCTCCTTTTGTTTATAAATACTGAACAAAACAACATGTACATTACTTGAACAAAACTACTGCTACATGTACATATCTTTCCATTTACTGTCATGAATTACACTCCTCGATATTTACTTTGGTGAAAATCAGGCATCTTGAACTTGAATTAATTGTGGATAAATTACGATACTTCAATGTACAGGTATACATTAACTCTGCCACGAAAACTTACTTCCTGGTCCTATTGCCAAGAGTTGCTAGGCAGCAAAATTTAATGAAGTACAATTTTAGTTGCTCTTCCCTTAAGAGCATGGAACCTGTTACAAATAATAACACATTTTGGATGATGACACATTTGTAGCAAGCATACTATATTTTTTGAGCTTAAAAAGAACGCCAGTGTAGCTGCGATATAAAAAGCATATTACACACACACACATTAAATTTTTCTAATAATTTTGTTTGTTCCGTGTGACTTCATATATTATGCAACAGGACTCTTGCCAAACAATATTAAGGAAATTACAAATAAAGTTTATCAGTAATGAATAGGATGAGTAGGAATGACACAGTATAAATTCACTATTACAGGCATGACATTTGGTCCCTGCAGGAAAAAATTAAGGACGATTTCATCAAGTAAAAGGGCTGACCTATAATGTACACTTGGTGTTGACTTTAACACACTTTTCAGGCTATTTAATCACAATTTTATATTTTTTCCAAGGGTAACCATTTGGAAAACAGACTAAACAAGTAAAGTATAGGATGAATTTCATGCCTGCTATCAAACTAATATCTCAGTTATCAAAGATGTACATCGTACAAAATTTGTGATCTTTTTACTACAGCGACTCCAAGCACAAAGATTATTTTGCTGAGACACACGGAGTTTTTGAATGTTTTGTGCATGTACTACAGAGCTTACGAATAATATATCAAAATTATTTAATTTCAAATGTGTACAGGGCAGTGATGCATGAGGTGCCCATGACACACAAGTCCTGTATTTGTTTTAAGAAATAATAATCGTACAAAGTAATTTACTTAATGTAAAATATCAAAATTCATCAATGCTGTATGTAACTGCATATGTTATACCATAGTTAAACATTTGATTGACACAAGACAAATAACATGTCATGTAATGTCATCAATATCCTCAGAGTGATGTGCCCCACAGTATATCATTCTCTGTCAACTGTTCCTAAAGGGCTATTGTTAACTGATATTCCTCTTTACTTTGTCATGATATTAATATTTTATAGAAAACAATGTAACTTGAACTTGAACATTAGTGATGCTTCAGTAACTTCGCTGCCAAAGTCATTATACCTTCAGTTAAAGGTAACATTGCCTTCGGATCGGGTGCTTTGGGCTATAAAAAAGCGTTTGATATGAAATGAACACGGTTGGAAAGATGTTTTAAAAGTAGAATACAATGATCCACAAAACTATGCCTTATAATTGTTTGGCTTTTGTTAAATTTTGTGACACAAAACGCTCCGCCATTTTGTGGAGTCAAAGTTTTGATTCCACTATAGTGGCCGACGTGTTCCGCTTGTCTTATTTAAAGTCGTAGTACGTACTCGCAATCACTTGCTAAACTATTTGCCAATCAGAGTGCAGCTGTGGTGTGCCATGTTTAGTCCTCTCTGTCCACAATAAACATTGGGTATAAACAACATCGGTCCTTTCTCTCGGTAAGTCCCATGATGGTTTTCTTACCCTATTGACGAGGTTTCTTCTTTTTGGACGCGTCTTCATCTGTTTGTTGTGGCAATCCATTTTGGCATGTGAATGGTGTGGGTGTTTACATATACATGTAATACATGTCGCAAGAGGTAGAGAATGGTATATTACCCGGTGTTCATCTGATAGGTTTACCAGGCCACTGGCTACGGCACCAGCCTAACTACTGTCCATCGCGCATTTTGCGCATTTTGCCCATTAGGCCTACATGGACGATGGTCAGCTGGAAATACGTATACATTTCGCGGGACAGATGTCGGGGGTCAGATGGCAATGTTGTTGTTTTTTAATCACCATTCACTAATTATAACACATTAAAGGTGTTTTATTGCATGAACAACTCTTAATAAGGATAAGGAGACCTCTAAACAGTAAAATATCATGAGATTAGAAGGCAACGTGTCCCGTTAAACTGTCCTTTGAAAATTTCCAAATCTAACACCATAGTATAACACAAAAAATGTTTGTGGCGTGGTCATAAAAATCAGGGAGATGGTGTAGACTTTCACCTGAGGTGGTCCTACAAACGAAGGAGTTGACGTGGTCTGGAGACAACGTGGTCTTTCGTGTGATGTGGAGATGATGGTCTTTCATGTGATGTGGAGATGACATGGTCTTTCGTGTGATGTGGAGATGATGTGGTCTTTCATGTGATGTGGAGATGACATGGTCTTTCATGTGATGTGGAGATGACATGGTCTTTCGTGTGATGTGGAGATGATGTGGTCTTTCATGTGATGTGGAGATGATGTGGTCTTTCATGTGAAGTGGAGATGACATGGTCTTTCATGTGAAGTGGAGATGACATGGTCTTTCATGTGAATTGGTCCTACACCTAGGGGGGGGTGACGTGGTCTTTCACCTGCACCAGTATTAGTGATGATTATGTTGTTGAATCTTATATTCTATAGATGTGCAGCTGCTGCATGGCTCACTGTTGTAAACATCATTACTGTAAATCTAAGTGTCATGAAATAAATAAAATAGTACCAGATAATAAAATACAATGTATATTGTGAAGGAATTATACATTACTGATCAATTTGCACAAGCTCAAATAGTCAATAAATATTGAAAACCTTATACATACGCTATAATGCTTAAACATTTATAAGCAGCATTCTGTTTGAAACTGTCATTCAACAATGCTCATTGATACCATATAGCGCTTTTAAATATAAATTACACTGTAAAGTAAAGCTGTTATACTATTTATGACAAGTTGAAAACATTTCAAATAAGTTTTACAAAGTTAGATAACACTTGTACACCACTGACACAAACAGAAAGTTTGGCATACTTGCACTTGTACAGGTATGGTATTCAGACATCTTGGAAAAAACACTTACCAACAAGTTGATGTTTGCAACATGTACAACTGTCACAGTACAATAATGATGTACAGTTCTACACTTAGCATTATTACTCTGATAATCAAACTATAATGAAAGTTTAAGTTAAGGTCTGGTCAATAAACACAAATACTACATAATTTCAACACCATAATCTGATAGAGCTCTGTACATCAACTGATAGTGTTTCAGTCTATGATTTGGTTTTATGTGAAATCACATTGTGCAAATTGATTGAACTAATTCACTGAATCTAATTGCCATGAGGGAATGATTCTGAAGGACTGGGACCGGTAGACCCAAACAACAATTGCTTATTACAGGATCAAGCATTCTAATCAAGTTTTAACAATTTGGTCTGATGTGTTACGACAAGAGGATAAAGGAGGGATTAGGTCACACACACTGTAAAACTGCTAAGTCAGTGAGGGTTACGTAATGTATAAAAAACAATGATTGAAGTAATTGTTCTGTCAATGAAAATCTAAATATAACCCTCATTTGTGCAATAACTTTTATTGGAATAAATAATATTAGGTTCAATATGTGTTTGTTTTCTTTTGGAAAATAATTATTTAACCTAAATTTTAAAATATCACCAAGTCATCATACGCGTAAACTGTGGAAAGAGTACTGTGTTTCATTCAGAGCAACAATGCACACATTTACCAATGTTTTCAAATAAAAAGCACACAATTAGAAAACGTGTTCATAAGTTTGCAAAAGGTTGCAGTGCTGGTATGTGCTAAACTCTTCACTTTTCCTTCAGAAAAGTCACTTACATTTAGAGTAGACTTTGGTGTCACCATAACAGAAGTCATGGGACTCAAACTTTACTTCAATATGCTACAACAGTCGTTGATGGATACTCCTAGCTTAATTAGTAGAGCAACAATGGCATCCAAATTACATGTCATCACACTGCTTCAGCACACTAGACTCAGTAAGTGAAGTAGACTCCCAAGAGAGCAGGGTCATGATGTCACCCCACTACAGCACACTACACCAGCCTCAGTAAGTGAAGTAGACACCCAGGTGAGCAGGGTCATGATGTCACTTCAGCACACCAGGCTATATAAGTAACTGAAGAAGACTCCCAAGGTGAGCAGGGGTCATGATGTCACCCCACTTCAGCCTCAGTAAGTGAAGTAGACTCCCAGGTGAGCAGGGTCATGATGTCACCCCACTTCAGCACACCAGACTCAGTAAGTCAAGTAGACTCCCAAGAGAGCAGGGTCATGATGTCACCCACTTCAGCACACTAGACTCAGTAAAGTGAAGTAGACTCCCAGGTGAGCAGGGTCATGATGTCACTTCAGCACACCAGGCTAAGTTAGGTGAAGAAGACTCCCAAGGTGAGCAGGGTCTTGATGTCACCCCACTTCAGCACACCAGACTCAGTAAGTCAAGTAGACTCCCAAGAGAGCTGGGTCATGATGTCACCCCACTTCAGCACACCAGACTCAGTAAGTCAAGTAGACTCCCAAGAGAGCAGGGTCATGATGTCACCCACTTCAGCACACTAGACTCAGTAAAGTGAAGTAGACTCCCAGGTGAGCAGGGTCATGATGTCATTTCAGCACACCAGGCTAAGTTAGGTGAAGAAGACTCCCAAGGTGAGCAGGGTCTTGATGTCACCCCACTTCAGCACACCAGACTCAGTAAGTGAAGTAGACTCCCAAGAGAGCAGGGTCATGATGTCACCCCACTACAGCACACTACACCAGCCTCAGTAAGTGAAGTAGACACCCAGGTGAGCAGGGTCATGATGTCACTTCAGCACACCAGGCTATATAAGTAACTGAAGAAGACTCCCAAGGTGAGCAGGGGTCATGATGTCACCCCACTTCAGCCTCAGTAAGTGAAGTAGACTCCCAGGTGAGCAGGGTCATGATGTCACCCCACTTCAGCACACCAGACTCAGTAAGTCAAGTAGACTCCCAAGAGAGCAGGGTCATGATGTCACCCACTTCAGCACACTAGACTCAGTAAAGTGAAGTAGACTCCCAGGTGAGCAGGGTCATGATGTCACTTCAGCACACCAGGCTAAGTTAGGTGAAGAAGACTCCCAAGGTGAGCAGGGTCTTGATGTCACCCCACTTCAGCACACCAGACTCAGTAAGTCAAGTAGACTCCCAAGAGAGCTGGGTCATGATGTCACCCCACTTCAGCACACCAGACTCAGTAAGTCAAGTAGACTCCCAAGAGAGCAGGGTCATGATGTCACCCCACTTCAGCACACTAGACTCAGTAAGTGAAGTAGACTCCCAAGTGAGCAGGGTCATGATGTCACCCCACTTCAGCACACCAGACTCAGTAAGTGAAGTAGACTCCCAAGTGAGCAGGGTCATGATGTCACCCCACTTCAGCACACCAGACTCAGTAAGTCAAGTAGACTCCCAAGAGAGCAGGGTCATGATGTCACCCCACCTCAGCACACTAGACTCAGTAAATGGAGTTGTTTCCTGAGTCAGCATGATCAGCATAACAACTCATTTCGGCACAAAGGACATAATTGTCGAAAAAGACAAACAGTGATTTAGTGATGATTGCTCAAGAGTGAGGGTATTCACCAAGATCTTTACTAAGCAGATTCATTGACGTTTCACCTTAACCAAGTTTGATCAATACTTACGGTGCATCTGTTATGAATATTCATTATGGCGCACATCTTCTGCATATGGTCTTGATTTATGATACTCTATCATCTGTCCATCAATCAAAAATAATAAATATAATCATTAATTTCATTCACTTTCCTTAGGGCTTGTCAAACATATATTTATATCTTTTATTTGTTTTTTTTAATCAAATTCCGGATTGATGTTCTACTTTTAATGGACAATTTTGCCATAAAAATAAATTCACATACTAACTGGCACTTTAGCTTTTTATCTTCGATGACTATTATTGATGATTTCTTATTGATGATATATGTTTTTAGATTTGTTGTCAGTAAAGCTAATGTAGACTGTTTTATGACAAGATCTCCTTGCTTTGTTATTAACATCTTGTTTTTGAATAACATAACAAATATGGAACAACAAATGCTTTCACCTGTTTGGTGATGTGCAGTGAGTTTTTAATCTTTCGATCTTAACCTGGTTTTTATTTTATAGTGTACTTTTTAGATGCTATTGTATATGAGCTTGTACCTTTTTGACAGTATTGTGGTGGTCTTTAATCTTGATTTAAATTTTGGTTATTTTTACCTGTGTGTTTTTGCTTAAATTTTTTCTTACTGAATTTTATATTGTTATGTGCCCTCTAACAGGCTCGTCCTGGAGAGAGCGCAATATCAATCCAAGAAATTATTACTATTATTTATTCTTTCACTTTAATTACTTTCAACGAACACTGTATAACTTTGAGTTCTTTTCATTTAACTTCTTCACAATCCTTGAATCTTTCTCTCAATAAGTTACCTTATACCTTATTACACTAAACATTTACACTCACAGCCTCAGGATAACTGTAATAAGTAGGAATGACATCACACTGAACAGAGTCTATACTTCTGACATACACATGATCAATCAATGTTCCCTTCTCAGTAGTGGCATTTATAACACATTGCTTATAACCATGCTCGCTCATCATATTCACAACACTTGAACAATGTTTACTCTTCTCATTGATGATATTTTCATTAAAGTCTCCCATTATTATACATCTGTTGGAAACTTTGTGAAGTTCATTCACAAGCACTTTCATATTATATATGAAGTCTCGAAGCACATATGAAACTGGTCGATAGATAACAACAACTCTTAATGACACATTGGAAATAATCTGAAATGCAATATACTCAATATTGTGCACTGGCATGGAGAGTCTACTTGTTGCTTTGTTTGTTCTACTGTATACTGCTACACCTCCATGACACTGTTGCTGTAATGTTTCAGTCAACTGACTGGTGTTACCATAGGAAAGACATCTTGGCTGATGGTAGCTTCTGATGTTATCTAACTGTAAGTCATACTGCTGTTGATCTTCAGTCCACGTTTCTGTCAAACAAATGAAATCTGATTTCATCATTTCACTGTTACATGTCAAGTCCATATAATGTGCTTTCAACCCCTAGACGTTATGCATCATGATGCTAATAGTAGCAGGTGTGTTTGTACTGTCGATATCATGTTTATTAATAAATGGTGGCATACTTTTCAAACAATCAGCAACAGCTTCATTACAATATATGAATTTCTCATGAAAACCTTCAATGACAAGACCATTCATTGATGTGACACGGCTGAGACTCACATAAGCCTGTCCTGGTGCAAATGTTTTATCAAGACACACTACAGCTTTATCTGTTGTCATTCCTTGTACCTTGTGAGCTGTGCATGCCCAACATAACTTCAATGGAAAATGGCGTACCCATTTCTTACCAATGCTTTCTTCCTGAATCTCAATGGGTACACTATTGCCGTCATTCCAACTTCATTCCAATCTTGTCATTATCAAACTTAACATTGATACATTTTACTTCATCAGATTTATTCTGTGACATTACTAATTGTGATACAGTACCAAATACTCCATTAACAAGGCCATCAGATACATCAATGTTCTTAATCAGCATAACTCTAGCACCAACACCAAGTAACACTGACTGTGGCAAGCTTCCAGACTTCTTCTGATGTTTTCCTCGTTTGACTTTTTAGCATCGTGCGAGTCTGTCTCATAATCCTTTGCTTCAATAAGCACAAAATCAGAACACTTTGAATGCAGAATCTTGATACTTTGTTTATCTACTTGTTTGTTACATGTGAATATATGGAGAGGCTCATTCCACTCTTCACCTGTCTGACGTCCAAAATTGTAACATCATCGCCCCGTAAGGCTTCATCTTTCTTTCTCACTCTTAGTCTGTTTAGTATCTCTGCAAACCTTCCATCTTCCTTTTGCCTCATTATTTGACTTAGTTCAACTAACTTGAAATTGTCAATCCACAGATCACATGTTACAGTATTTTGGTACAAAGCTTTTGCTTTCACTGGAGGTAACTGATAAAAATCCCCAACAGCTAAAATACTGACATTGCCAAAAGGGTTATGATTCCTAGATTGTTTAATCTGTCTTAACCGTCCGTGGATGTAATACAGCAACTTCTAAGCAACCAATGAAACTTCATCTATAACCAATATCTGCAGCTGACTGAGCTTACTACGAAGTGTAATGGTCTTCTCTTCACCAAGTGGTTGATATGGTAGTCTCACATTTGTTGGTATACTTAGTCCACTGTGAATTGTGGTACCGTTTATATTAAATGCAGCCACACCTCTCTCTTCATTCTTATCAGGTTTCAAGTCTGGAATACTCATCATCTTCCCCTTCATCTATGATAGGCTGCATTTGCTCTCCATATTCATCTCTTTCCTGTTCAGTTTCTGGACTGATTAATGCCCAAGCATCTTCCTGTACACCAAAGTTCTCAAGGTGTAGTTCTCTACTGAATCAAGATCAATTTCAAATCTGCAACGGTTACTATCCACAATAGTTTTTACAGATTGTAATCTTCGAAGTACATGGCCAAAGCCATTCATATAGAAGTCAGAATATGTTTCAAAAGTTGGTGGTTTCAAATGTGCATTGACTCGATATGGGAGAAATAGCTGCACAATACTTTGATAGTATTTCTCAGGACATTTGGTGACTGAAAATTTTGGATATCTTATGACAGCTGGATCAGTTCTGGAGCGTTTCATTACATGTCCCAAGTCATTCTTCAATGCATACACTGGTGATTGTCTCTTATCACTAGATACTTTATAATTGTTGTACAGTACTCTGTACTCTGAACAAAATGTAGCTAGACACATTGATTCAAATGTATTAACACCTGGTCTTGCTTTATAACGATCAATTTTGCTAATCATCCACACACTGTCTTCATTCCTGTCACCACCATCATCATCATCATCATCAACATCATCATCATCATCATCATCATCACCACCACCATTGCATGACTTGTTCTGAATAACACTCAATGGCAAGCTCATTCGAACAGGATTCTCTCCCAATGGTATAAACTCAACCTTTCTAGAACACTCTTGAAGTCTCAATGTACAACAACGATATACTGCATCTTGAGCTGACACTTCACGATTTTGCAGATAAACACTCCCAATCTGTTTCATACTCTGTTTGGCGTCTTGATTGCCTTCTTCAGCTTCACTCTGTGCATGTTTCAGTAATTGTCCCATCTCACGTTCTGCTTTGCTCATGTAACTGACAACATAACATGCACATGCATAAACATCAGTGATGTATTGGATGTCCATATTGGCATTCCAGCATCTTAATAAATCAGGATTGTAGTGATTAACCCAGGCATCTTGAGGCTCTCTTTTCAACAAAATATTATTTTTTTTAGTAAGCATATCATTAGCTTCCTCAAAATCACCCTGTGTAATTCCAATCTTTGTGAACAATTCATCAGTTGTCATGTGTTGATTTCCCTCATCATTAACCGCAGTCCATACTGATTTCAACAATTCCTTTGCATCATCTTCTGTTAGTGTATCATCTAACTTGTCATCTTGATCATCAATATCCACTGGTACTGGAGTACCAACACATGTCCTCATGGATGGTGGCCTTGGAAAATTAAACCGACACTGGGATACCCTTTTTTCTTATATGACTTGGAATGTCTCTTACTATGTTGCTGTACACTGCTTACAATCTCATTCAACTCTTCATCTTCTTGCTCTGATGGCAATGCACAACTTACATACTTATCAACAAAGTCTGCCACTTCATTATCACTCTCAGTACTCAACTTAGGCGCATTTTCAATCCAAAATAGACAATGAGTATGTGGTGAGCCTCTTTGCTGGAATTCTACTCGATAAAAATAATCTTTCACTTTCCCAATAGGTGCTGCTTTTGACATTATCACATCTTTAAGAAATGTATGATATCGTTTGTCAAACATTCTCGCAACAGTTACAGGATTACTCCTCAATAACAGACATTTGTCATCCCAATCCAATTCATCAATACTCCTTGAATCACCTTGTTGTCTGAGAGGTGTATTAATTAATTCAGGCCATCTCATATCTGCTGCAGAAAATTAACAAAACCATGTTGGTATACCAAGCTGTCTTACCATTGCTAAAATATTCTTCTGACATGATTGACAATAAGGTGGAGTTCCTCTGATAGGTTTCAAGAACTTGAATCCCTGATCTGATTTCAGCATCTCTTTCAGCTTGTCTTTGTCAATAAGCATTCTAGCAGTGACCATCATTAGTTTTGCCTGAGCCTTTCCTTAATGCAATAGAGGCACTGGAAATTACTTGCTTTATTTCAGACAGACATTGAGCATAGAAGATGTACTGTGTACTCTTTGCAAATCTGTTATCCACATTCATTAATCTGTTGTTAAAATATCTGCAAAGTGTTATCACCACATCACACTTATCACTGAATACTGGCCCACCTTTTGGGAACAATATCGGAAAACATTTGCACTCATTACATGGATCCATAAGCACTCTGATTGGACTATTTTCTTTCACACGGCGCAACACAATATACATCATCAAAATACTGGTCCAAAATTTCCTGTCCAATATTTGCAGCCTGTAAGCATGTATCAAACGGTATTCCTCTCAAACGTTCTTCATCTGTTTCTACCTCATTAGCATTGTCAACTTCAGTATTGTCTTCAACTTTCTCTGTGACATCACTCTTATTATCTTCTTCTTCCACATCATCTGACAAGTCATTATTCCGGTCTGTATCAATGTCAATATCATGGTACCATTTGTTATTGTGTTTTAGGTACTGTAAAGCAGTCTGTATGTGTTCCTTATACACAAACTGATACTGATAGTATCCTTTATATTATGACAATTTCCGCTTGAGTTTGACACGTGTTATCTGATCGACATTTTGAGGTCTACGTAAGGATTTCACTGTTTCAGACACATTTGATGGAACACAAACTACAGGTCCATGCTGTCCACCTTTAGGTAATGCCATTAACTTTACAAATGGAACATTTAGGGCAATAAGATGCTCTTCTAACTTGTTCAAACATGCCAACTCTTCAGGTATGTCTTCCAACTGCAAATTATTACAACAAGCTTCTGCAGGTATCTTTTCATTCAATAATTTACGATCACATGTATGACATATCCACAGACAAGACCTGCTTGACCGACACACAGTACATTGCAATCTGCAATTATGATCACAACTGTGTAGGTACTTTTCACTGATACAATCAACATTCTTATACTTAGTCTTTATTATTATTATTATTATTATTATTTATTCGGCATATCAAAAGTACAAACAAAAACAGAAAGAACAAGACAATACAAAAAGCCAATGGCACATGCCTGGAATTAAAAAAGTTAACTAAACAACTGTGACTCGAAAGCCTTCAACTCCGATGCCACTGGCTACAATTGCACAAGGAACAAAAATATATAAATATAAAAATAGACATTTATAGTATTTACATATAAAATTACAAAATATTTACTGTATAAAAGTACATCAAATGAAAATAAATAAAAAAACAAAGATTAAAATATTTACCACCCCTTAAAGGAATTATACAGGATTGGTAGTTGACAAAACAGTCGCAAACAAAGCCCATGCCCTGTGTGATCAACCACACACATGAAACAACAAACCCGTGAAAACTTCAGCCCAACTGGCCACCGAGGCCACGAGAAAACAGCGAAGAGAGACCCCATGTGCTCTCCGTCTCTCAAACATCGAGTCCATCATCACGCGCAATAAAAACCACTGCCTCACTCAACCCCCAGAAACGACAGCATCCCAGGCATAAACACTTCAAGGAACCCCCTCTACCATTTTTGGTATTAATTCTCACATTCACTTCGACGAAACAGGCAGTCCCCCCCCCCCCCCCGGAACAAAAATATATAGATATAAAAATAGATATAGATAAAAAAATGTTTAGCAAGTACATTTACATTTACAAAATTTTACTGTATAAAAGTACATCAAGAAAAATTAAAATAAAAAAATGTTACTCTGGTTGGCAGACGTGGCATCTCAGCAAAATTGTCCACCCCTTAAAGGAAAGCTCGGCCACCCCAGACCTCAGTGAATCAGGCAGATCCTCCCAATAACGAGCAAAGACGTTCACTGCAGAGCAGTGAAGTCTCTGCGTGCAAGCTCTGAGGTGGTCAAACCTAACAGTCTCAGTGTGCCGACCATTTACTGAGATAACACACCTGACCACATCACACTGAATAAAACCATACAAAGCTTTTGTTACATAACTTAACAATAACAATTTTCTCCTGGAGCTAAGAGAAGACCAGTTAAGGAGCCTTGACGGCTTTCATAATTCATTTCCATCCTTCTCTGCCCAAGTATCATTCTGGTGGCACGCCGCTGAACTTTTTCAATTTTGTTAATATGATTTATAGTGTAAAGATGCCACACTGGTTGGCCATACTCTAGAATGGGCAATACAATAGCCTTGTAAAGGGCAAGTTTAGCTTTTTGACAAAGATCTCTAGCAACACTAAATATAAAACCCAACATTCTATTTGACTTATTAACTACGTATTGCACATGGTTATCCCAGGTCAGTTTATTGCTTAAAATAACACCCAAATATTTATAATCAGATACAACGTCAAGATGGGTGTTGTTGATGGTATACAATGGAACGCCAGGGTGTTTGAACCAAGTAATACGCATAACTTTAGTTTTATTAATGTTAAGGCGCATTCTATTTTTGAGACACCAACTATGAATTTGGTCAAGATCTTGTTGTAGGATGATCTCATCTTCCACGCAAGTTATTGTTCTATACAATAAAGTATCATCAGCAAATAACAAACAGCGAGATGAGGTACACAATGGGAGGTCATTAATAAAAAGATTGAACAAAAGTGGACCCAACACACTTCCTTGTGGTATACCCGAGGCCACTGGGAGCCATGATGAAAGTGCACCTCTGCATGTACAAGACACGTTGGTCTCTTCCAGAAACAAAAGATTTTATCCATTTCCAAATATTGCCGGTTATGTTATACTGGTTAGCCAGCTTATACAGTAAAACATCATGGGGCATCACGTCAAAAGCCTTGTCAAAATCAAGAAAAACAACATCAATTTTGGGCGGACAGGGTTTGTCAAGAATTTTTAACCAGTCATAAGTAACATTAAGGAGTTGTGTCACACATGAGCGACCTTTAACAAAACCATGTTGCTCAGGTGACAGTAGTATGTAGTCAATTAAATGAGATTTGACCGCATTAGCTATAACACTCTCCATAATTTTACAAACAATAGAAGTCAAAGCAATCGGCCGGTAGTTTTGAATTAAACCAGTATCACCAGATTTAAAAACAGGGGTAATGTTAGCTTTTTTCCACATGCTTGAGAGTTCACCCTGAGACAAGGACATACAGAACAAGTTACAGAGAATTGGTGAGATTACACCAGAGCACGACTTCAAAAGCCGAGGCGTAATATTGTCTGGACCGGGAGATTTATCATTTTGCAAGTTGTCAATAATTTTGGCAATATCACAACTACTTATTTTAACAGCCTTGATTGAGGGATGGGGAAAATCACATTCAGGCGGAGCACTGGGTAATTCAATGTCAGAACGAACAAAAACAGAGTTAAAATACTCGCCAAACATCTGAGATATCACATCTGGTTTGTGTATGATCTCACCATGATTGTTAATAACAGGGGGGCAAGGGCTTTTTCTTCTGCTGCGCACAAAAGCAAAGAAACGGGTTTTTTTGTCATTCCTTCCACAAAAAAGCTCATTAACGTATCTTGAATAGGAAACATTGACAGCATTTTTAACAGCGTTACGAGCTTTCTTGTATAGGAGTTCCAATGTTCAACGGAGCCAGAACGTTTAGAAAGATTAAAAGCACTAGTTTTTTTTTAAAATCAAACGCTTATTAATGCTCCGTGCATTAAAAATCAAACCGGAAACAAAGTTACATGATCTGCTAGTTGCTAGTGTCCCCAGGGGGACCAAGGGGGAAAACACCCTCTTGGATTAGTGTGCTGTATCATCTGTAGATTAGTCATCAAAAAGTGAGTCGGACAAGGGAGGCAAGTGAGACCATAGGCAGGAACTACACAACCACGGTGATGCGGTCTTGGCAATTAAGCAACGTAGATGGCATCTGATATTACAGTTATCACATGGAATGCTCAACTGATTTTTCCTCACTGGTTTGGTGCAGGCATCACATGGATTTTTAACAGGCCCTGGGTTCACACTGATGTCTCCACCAAGTAGAATTCTCCACGAAAGTTGAAATGGTGTAGATACTTGTAAGACACAATTATCATTCAAATTCATAATCTGCAGAGTGCTTATGGAGTTGGAGTATCTACATATTGGGCGTCCATAACGCCGTCTCTGCACAAAACGTGTGTAGTCAGGCAATGTAGATAGACTACTAGTAGTAATAGTATACAAGTTCATGTTGTCATTGAAAAACAGTTCATCAGAAATGCATCCTTGCCTGTATTGCCAGCAGTGATGAGCAAGGAGCCCCAAAATCAGGGACATGAAGTTGATGATACCCATTATATTGATGCAGTACTTACACTGTACAATGTTCAGGATTTCAATGGCCGACTGCAGTATGTAATCACCATAACAAACTCCATCAAAATACTCGATCCAAAGGTTAAAAACAGCACAGAATTACCAAAAGGAAAGTCAATAAGGGTTAACTCTCATATGGTAGTAAAATGGTAGGTGGATGGCAAACACAAGAGGTGGTAGTAATTTAATTTACTGGCATTCTTTACTTCTTCTTGAAACTTTGAATTAGTCTTGTACTTTCTTCTTACATTTGATAACTTGCAGTCTCAAGCACACTGCACAAACATATTCTGGTCCGTTTGATATTTCCTTCTTAAAAACGGATACCTTATGCTTAATATCATGTTTCTTCACTTTCTGAACCATTGATCGACTGTTATTCTTTCTTTCAATATTCTGTCTAAAACTTGCATTATCCCGGTACTTCTTTTTTGTAACATCTATAATATTCTTCCTGAACTCTTCATTTTTCTGATACTTGGATGTTGAAGCCTTCTTCAGTTTATTTCTATAAACTACATCAACATTTTATTTGTGAGCAGTTCTGTCAACTACTGATTTCTTGTACTGTGGGTCGTCACTGTATATTTCAATTTGGTCCCACTGCTAACTTTGTTCCTGAAAGTCTCATTTTGGTAGTAATTTATTTTACTGGCATTCTTTACTTCTTCTTGAAACTTTGAATTAGTCTTGTACTTTCTTCTTACATTTGATAACTTGCAGTCTCAAGCACACTGCACAAACATATTCTGGTCCGTTTGATATTTCCTTCTTAAAAACGGATACCTTATGCTTAATATCATGTTTCTTCACTTTCTGAACCATTGATCGACTGTTATTCTTTCTTTTAATATTCTGTCTAAAACTTGCATTATCCCGGTACTTCTTTTTTGTAACATCTATAATATTCTTCCTGAACTCTTCATTTTTCTGATACTTGGATGTTGAAGCCTTCTTCAGTTTATTTCTATAAACTACATCAACATTTTATTTGTGAGCAGTTCTGTCAACTACTGATTTCTTGTACTGTGGGTCGTCTCTGTATATTTCAATTTGGTCCCACTGCTAACTTTGTTCCTGAAAGTCTCATTTTGGTAGTAATTTATTTTACTGGCATTCTTTACTTCTTCTTGAAACTTTGAATTAGTCTTGTACTTTCTTTTACTTCGATCAATTTTCATGACCCTGTGTTTCTGACTTGAATGATATTTTACTTTCACCGACCCAATGACTTGTTCTCTATAGTTCCCATCATGCCAACCTCTTGACATGTGCACCTTTTCTCATGGCTTCAAATTTCATGTCTCGAGGAGGTGCCAACCTCTTGACATGTGCACCTTTTCTCATAGCTTCAAATTTCATGTCTCGAAGAGGTGCCAACCACTTGACATGTGCACCTTTTCCTGACTTCATACTGTCTCGAGGAGGTGCCAACCTCTTGACAGGTACATCTTTTCTTTGTTTCTTACTGCATTGGAGAGATGCACAAAACCCCCAAAAAGCATGAGAGGGAGGTGAAATGACACATGAATGAGAGAAGATGAATGAAAGAGTGAAATGAGACAACACATGGACACACAGGGGAGATATACATCCATCAGCAGCCTTCTCCTTCATCTGGCTAGGCCACACTGCTTTGCTCTCAGCTTTTGCCTGACTCCGGTAGCTTGGCATCTTCTGTTGACAAAAAAATCATGTCAACTTTGTTAAAAACCATAATAATTAAATAAATTCAAACACATGTAGTCTGCACGCACCCCCTTTTCCTCCAGACAAAAAGTATAATGGAGGGAAGGAAACAAAAAAGAGCGGGGAAAAGAGGAGTAGACAAAATGTGTAGGGCAGTTCACATCAAACTGTATTGCCTGATAGGAATGGATACCCCCATAAAATGCACCTGTTGTAATATTTATAGTTCATGTCATTAACATGACCCGCCATGTTGTGTGCATGTACACCCATGCGTGTGCACTGCCATCCCATCAAGACCGACATGCAGTGATTCAACATACCACATGATAATTACTTTGCGTCCACACAAATATGAATTTCATTCAAGACACTCAAATACACTCATTGAAAGCAAATTAAACTAATTACTCTTTAAAGAGGGAGATGGGTGTGGTGTATCCCCACGTCCCCCCCCCCCCCAATAATATTGTAGCCTACTGTTTGTTTATATGCTCAGGATGACCGAAGAGAAAACAAACCTGAATATTGTTCTCAATCCTCGTAATGAAAAGTTTTAGCAAAACACACATGAACTTCTTTTGCCATTTTGAAATATCACCAAATATGGGTACATTGTACATTCAGTATTGATTATAGCTATTGAAGAATGTACACACAGTCCGTTGTATCTCTTAGTTATTATCAGAAATGCACTCCACAGAGTAGTAGTACTAGCAAATAGGACAAAGAATCATAGTTTTAACCATGGAAAAGGTTTCAACCTTTTATCAATCATGACCATAACACACAACTGCAGCAATTCAAGGTAGCAAGCTTACCTAGTGCTAATTAAAGTAATACTACTACTAAGCCTAATCCGGATTACTTTCTCATCAGCCATTGTACTTATCAAATTTCTTTAAGGTATTTTTTAATTGCTCATGTCTCATCACAAAAATGCATATTTTACACATGCACACACTGCCATTTTAAAACTGCTTTGAGCTCTAAATTTACCCCCAAAAAGGTGAGTTTGGTGCCAAATTCAGTTCTATTGAGATATAAATTATAGCCTAATGGTCCTACTTATTTGAAAAGGCAACTTGAAACGGGAAATTACCATGACATTTGAAAGAGCAACATGTTTGATCGAACATAAAAGAACTGTCAATGATCTGAGCAGAACTTTTCCACTTCGGAGTACCTTCATTAATTGGCAGTTTTATTTCGACAGGGTAGCATTTTCACACACAAAAATGCTACCCCTAACATGCCTAAAGGCCCTATATGATCATAATAAAATAGTACAATTAAAATAAATTAATTGAAAAACCATGAACAAAGACAAATCTTACTTGGATAAAACACATCACACTAATTATGGTGCAGGAAAAAAATAAAAATAAACTATTATATAAAATAAAACTATAAAAACAATAAGAGTAGAGAATACCAACACACAAACGTACTGCGCACCGAGTATCTTCCAATGGATTTTCTTTATTTTAAATGCGTTTTCTCAAAATTTGTATTGTAGAATGTGCGCCTCAGTAAATTAGGCCTATTGACTAATTAATAATACCAAATTTATAGTAATATAAAAACGCAAGGAAATGTTTTGGTTTAGGTTTAGGGCCAACCCCATAAATAGTGCCAACCACATGTGGTCGTTAGCCTTAACCCTATCAGTCCCAAATCCTTCTAAATCCTTTTGCCAAAATGCAGGATTTTGCAGGACTTGGGCTCTGAAACCCAAACAGCCAGTGCTTTTCTCAGAATCTGAAATTTAAGAATTTTCTCAGTCCAAACAGTGCTGTGTTGATTGACATACATGTAGGTGAGCTGCATAATACATGGAGCTGCATGCTTGCCAAACTGACTAGTCTATTGTAAGGGTTAATACTCATAGTCATACTCCCTCCTTTGCACGAAAAACCATGACAATTTCTTTCAAATATTTTTCGTCAAATCTTTCCTATACACACCACAACTCAGAGGCTACACCATTAACAAAAATTGCTGCCTCATTTTCATGAATTTTTAATAAAATTAAAAATCTGCCAGACATTCAATTTCAAACTTGTTTCAATTTCAACTCGAGTCGAATTTCACTAAATTAAGCCAGCACATTCTTTTGTTAGCACTCAGTTTACACTAAACACTGAATTGTGCTGTAATGTATACACAAGTAAACATTTATTAGGAAACATGATATCTACTTTTCCTCATTAGCTTAAACCCAAGGTATTATGCTCAGGTACAGCTAGTCTTATCATGATATTTTGACCTGTACACATTCAGTAATTCACGCATCTGAAATTTGTGACAGTGTCATGTTAACCGTTACGTTAACTTCGGTGCTACTTCGTGGTGTCAAAAATTGTCAGTTTCGGTGCAAAGTTGTATCGCTAAGTTGTATCGTAATTAAGAAAGTATTGCTCCTGAAGCGGTGAAACTCCATGAAATTGTAGGCCTCGGTTAACATTGTTTAAAATGTAAAAAAAAATGAAAACTGAAAAAAAAGTGGTTTAGTATAATGCGTGCTACTTCGTGAAAACGCTGACGACAACTTATTCTCTTGATGTGTATGGCGCTGACGGTGGTGGACTTGTATCAAAATTAGCTCTCAAAATTAGCTCTCAAAATCGTGCAATTTTTCAGCTCCCTGAACCTCTCTTCGCGGGATTTTTTTTCGGAATCTTGAATTAACTTCCATCAAGGATCGTTGTCGATCGCCGATTTCGAGATTTTCTGCAAATGTTGAGGAGTTTTTGGACGGCTTTTGGATTTGACCACAGGATACGCGGAGCAACAACGGAATTTTCGCGGGAATCCAAGATGGCTGCGCCCGTGTAATAAAAATCGCGTCACATCAGGTCGGTTTTTGGCATATCAAAATAGAGGATGACATGAAAATTCAGCTCCATCTAGACTAAATTGGGATCAAGTAAAGGAGATTAAAGAAGATATTTTCAAGCATAAACAGGAACTCAAGGTAGACATTTTTTAGGGCTCTTCAACTCGTCGGGACTTGCATGATGGCGGGGCAATCCTGTACACACTTCTTGTATTGGTTTCATCATTCATATACAAAATGAGACGACAATTAACTTTTGTGTGCATAATAGGGATATATCTTACTGTTATACATCATCAAACGTTACACTTATTGAAGCAAGGCCAAGCTTAGGCATTAAATTAGACTATTGGAGTATTGTTGACAAAGCAACAAGAACAAATCAACGACCAAGCCCATATACAGTTACAATCATGCTGTTACTGGTTCTAGGAGGGGACATAGAACTTAATCCTGGTCCAGTCAAGTACCCATATAAAATCTGGAGTAAACCAGTTGCCAAAACACACAGAGCACTCCAGTGTGACGATTGCGATCAGTGGGTTGACATCAAGTGTGGCAATGTAACATCTGATGAATATGAGAGCCTAGGTAAAAGCAGCGCAACATGGATCTGTTATTTGTGCGGCTTTGCAAACTATTCTACATCCCTTGGCAGCGATGACCCAGTAAGTATTGACAACTCATTCGCTGCTTTTATCAGAAGATGGAAATATCACTTCAGATCAAGAAGAAAGTAACTTTTCAGATAACAGCTCAAGTGGATCAGATACAAGTACTGGTTCCAAAGGAGATCAACATGGCCGCCACGAACCAAGATCGAAACCAAAATTCAGAAGGCTAAAGCTCTTGTCCATTAATTGCAGAGGTCTGAAAAGCAAGCGAAAACAAAGAGACTTGCACAGTGTCATCCAACAAGAAGATCCAGACATCATCTGTGGATGTGAAACTCACCTGGATGGAAGTTACAATACAAGTGAAGTTTTTCCAGGTAATTATGACATATACAGGAAAGATAGGAACAGGCATGGAGGAGGAGTGTTTATCGGACTAAGACAGGATCTACTCTGCCTGGAAGAGGACAGCCTCCAAACAGATTGTGAATCAATCTGGGTACAGACCAACAGATGATAACATAAAGCCTCTGGAAGAATTGGGTAAAGCTTTGAAGAATTTGACTACCAGAAACAGATAACCAAATATAATACTAGCAGGTGACTTCAACACACCTGACATCAATTGGAATACCAACTCAATTTATATCAAAGGGAAGAATAAACCTCAGTATGGCAAGAAATTCGACCAACTTCTCCTTGACATAGGAAATGATAATATGCTGACACAAGTCCAGCAAACATACTTGATTTATGTTTCACCACCCTGCCTGATCAAATGAAAAAAGTGGATACAGCTCCGGGCATATCTGACCATGACGCTGTCAAGCCAAGAATTGTCTACCTATACAATAAAGGAGATATGACTGGAGTCAGAAAAGAAAAGAGCTAGAAGACTTCAAAGACTCATTTCTTGAATCTGAGCCCATGAAGAATGCTATATTTAATGCCATGGACAAACATATACCAAAGAAAAAGTTATCCTCATGGCAACATGTTCCGTGGATGACCAATACCATCAAGAGGAAGATCAGAAAGAAGAAGAGGTCATGGAACAAAGTAAAAAGATCAAAGCTTGAAAAGACTGGGAAAAGTTCAGAGAAATTAGGAAAGCAGTTAAAGCCGAGATGAAGAAATCCCATGAAGAATACGTGATGGGAATCTTGGAGAACTCACTAAAGGAGAGACCAAAGAAATTTGGTCATACATCAGTAGTCTGAAGAAAGACGTAAATGGCATCCCAACCCTGAAAACTCACGAAAGACCGGCAACAGACAACAAGATGAAAGCAAAAGCTCTGAATCAGCAATATCAGTCCGTATTAAACCAAAGAGGGTACTTTAAATATTCCAACCAAGGGCACCAGCCAACACCCATCTATGTGTGATATCATATTTGACACTTAAGGCATTCAGAAGCTTTTGTTAGGCTTGGATCCAGGCAAAGCATCGGGACCTGATCATATACCGATCCGCATATTGAGATAGGCTGCACATCAGATTGCTCCTGTTCTCCAGGACATCTTCACCCAATCATATGAAACTGGTACCCTACCTCAGGATTGGCTCTCCGCAAATATCGTGGCCATCTACAAGAAGGGCAACCGAAGTTTAACCAGCTAATTACCGCCCGTTGTCCCTGACGTGTGTGATATAAACCAAATTGATGGAGCATATCATCTTTCATTCCATCATGGCTCATCTAGATTCTCATAAACTGCTTAAACATTACCAACATGGCTTCAGGAAACAACATTCTACTGAGTTGCAGTTAATTGTCACAATGGAAGAGGTATCGAGGGCTTTGGACAACCATCAACAAATCGACATGTTGATTCTCGACTTTTCGAAAGCCTTCGACGCTGTACCTCACCAACGGCTCCTGGTAAAGATAGACCACTATGGTATCCGAGACAACACCAAGAACTGGATTAAGACCTGGCTGACCACAAGATCACAGCGAGTCGTTGTAGATGGAGAGGCGTCGGAAACCATCCATGTCGATTCTGGTGTACCACAGGGGACTGTTGTGGGGCCACTGATGTTTCTACTCTACATCAATTACATCGGGGAGAACGTCAGCTCAACCATCAAGCTCTTTGCTGATGATTGCCTCCTGATCCGTGAAACCAACACAATAAAGGACACCAAGGTTCTGCAAGAAGATCTCCAAAAGCTGCACAACTGGACTGAGACCTGGCAGATGGTATTCAATGCAACGAAGTGCTACACCATGAGAATCCATCGCAAACAGCAGCCCATCATCCGCAACTACACCAGGGGAGATGCGGCACTAGCCATTGTCTCAAGCCAGCCTTACCTGGGGTTGGAGATCCACGAAAAACTGAGCTGGAAATCCCACATCAAAGCAGTCGCAACCAAAGCCAACAGAACCCTTGCATTCATTAGACGAAATCTCAGCCTATGTTCTTCCTCCATCAAGAAACAGGCATACACAACACTTGTCAGGTCACAACTGGAATACGGGGCAGCAATATGGGACCCATACCGGCAAAATTAAATTGACAGCCTTGAGAAAGTTCAGAGGAGGGGGATACAGATACAGAAGACAGCGTCACAGCTATGAGATTGGACATCGGACTCCTCAACAGTCAGATTTACAAGACTAAGAACATCATCAGACTCCTACAAATACAGCTTCTTTCCTCGTACTATAAAAGACTGGGATGAGATTCCTCAAGACATCATCGAGCTGCCCACCTTGGAGCAGTTCAAGGAGGCCATTAGATACGAGTAGTCATCCAGCGTCATGTTTTTACTTGCACATAATTATTTATATTTTTGTATTTATTATATGCACCCAAGTACACAAGCCGTCCACCGTCGGCAGCCGCATCCTTGTCTAGATGCTGAACAGGCTTTGACAAGTAGAGGAATAGATGTAGATGTAGATGTATACTTTTTTTTACAAAGACCTACCGTTTTCAAGCAAAATTAAGTCTGGCTTCCAAGCTTTATACTAGATGCCAATTGCCTTAGATGAGATCTTCTTCCTGACGAACAGACTCAAAGCAGATCAGTGTGGTTGACGCGACGACACACGCAGCAACTGGTGTAGTCTTGGCCCAAGACGTCAGTGATCGATAGTGGATAATGTACTGCGCTCGGTTATAACTCGTTATAGCGCCCCCTCTTGTGGCTTGGATGAGCCAACTTGACTAGCTAGAAGAGCTACTCAAATGGGTTAATTCAAGCCACAAGAGGGTGCGAAACTACATACAGTTATTAGACGTATGACAAGATCGAAAATGAATGAGAGGGGGTCACACGCTCTACAGCTTCGTTGCCGTGGGCAGCGCGCCGTATCGATACCTCCCGTTTATATTTACTTCAGGCTCAGTAGGTTGATCTCTAATGGCAGGTTGCAATAACTCATAAAATAGGGTAAAATTGACAATGTATTCATTTGCAAAATTGTATTAACTAAAATGACCCCACTTTGACCTTTATTTCCGATCCAAACAGGAAGTTCAAATATTGATAATATCATATCTCCCGACTCACATGTCATAAAATCGTAATGTTTGTGTTGTATTGTAGCTTGCAACACTTGCGACATTTTATTCAAAACGATGACCTAATTTTGACCTTTATTTCCGGTCTAAACAGGACGCCCAAAACTTGAGATAATCATATCTCCTGAACCAAATGTCATAAAGTTGTAATGTCTGTGTTGTAGTGTAGCTTGCAACACTTGCGAAATTTTATTCAAAAGATCACCTAATTTTGACCTTTACTTCCGGTCTTACAGGAAGCTCAAAATTTGAGATAATCATATCTCATGAACCACATGTCATACGGTCGTAATGTTTGTGACTTCTTGTTTATTGTTAATTTTTTGTTATGAATCAGAAAACCGGAACAGCTTCGTGTTTGTTCAAAAACACCTAATGTCTAGTTTTTAATAGAAACCGCGCGAACGCGACGCACTACACACGCAGTAAACACGATACTAAACCCGTAGCAACCATTATACTGGTTCAAATGGAACGCATCGGGGATTAGTGAGGGAGTCGTAGCACTCGAAGCAGTTAATCCCTCGTTCCTGATCAAACCCAGCTGAAAAGAAAAAAGGGATAGTTTTGTATCCCTTGTTCCTAATACCCAGTCGAAAAGAGGATTAGGTATATTTTTTTATCCTTTGGTCGTAAAAAATAATCGTCTTCTGTGAAGTTTTGTCGGTGTTCAAATTGTCGGTGGTCGGTGGTAAAAATTTGCATTGTAATGCGTACAAACAACTGGAAACCATTCATATTTAAATTGTTAGCCTTGCAAGTGGAGATTTATTGAAAAATCTAGAGAATGCTTTTCAAAACTTGGACGAGAAATTGGTAAACGACAAATTTCTAACTCTAAAAGCCTGTTTCAACAGTCAGTGCGCAGTGTGCGTGATAATGAGGTCAAAAGCCGGCCCTTTTAAAACCGTTGGGAAGCACGTCGAGGTCAGTGTTTATAGGCCAACATGCAGTGGTAGTAGATTTCTTGACAATTTACCGTAGTCTAAAAACCCATTTCCGTCCGATTTAACCACTCAAAGACATTTAAAATTTCACCTGAAGTGTATTTAGGTTTTCACACTTTTCGTTGAACAGCTTCATATTTTTGGTGAACCTGACTGTTTCGAGCAGGAAGGAGACATTTGAGGTCGATATTACGGTAGACGAAGAATGATTGGTGCTATTGGCTACATTCGGCCTCGAAAATTTAGGAAAAATCATAAATTTCGGCGCTGCGTGGGCGCTCATTGTTGCGTGATGTCGTAATAACAATAGGGCCAATACTTTCGTTGTAAACACAATTTTCTGTGGCTACTTTTTATTCGTTTTGTCTTGGTTTGATCATGATGAATTTCGTCATTAATATATAATGTTTTAGTCCAGAGAGAGTTAGTAAAACATTTCCTTTATCAGAAATGCATGAAGCACTAGTGCACCCAAGAGGTTCACCTATCATTCGTCCTTGCTTTATGTATGATCATACCCAAGGTGGTTTAAGCTTCTTTTTAGGTGTTCGGGCAATCCGCCCGGAACACCTCTTGTTTTTGTTCCGGTTTTGTGTGTGTAAGGTGTTCGGGCAATCCGCCTGGAACACCTCTTGTTAGGGGTTCGGGCAATCCGCCCGGAACACCTTTTTGTACGTTTAAAAAAAATACTTCTTCTTCTTATCCCCCGCGATTGTCCGCAAAAAACGCACACTTCTCAAGGTCACACAACCTTCAAACTTAACATATAGTTAGATCTTTACTTGTAGATGACGCCACTGAAGTGACGACATGATGACGTCATCAAGTGTGGAATGACAAGGTCTTTAAACGTGTTTTTTTTTTTCTTTGAAAATCTGTAACAAATCACAAATAAGAGGCCGGCAGTTGCTTTTTGCGCGATCATACTAAGGTCATATAGGTTTTTTTTTTTGGAGAGGCGTGACCTCACATGACCTCTACTTCCGGTCGAAACCGGAAGTGCCTTATAATTTGAAAGTAGAACCGTTTGTTAAGTTGTTTTTAACGATGTTGTTATCTGGCAAGTGTCTGGTTAAAAAAAAGGGACCGGTGACGTCACACACTTCGAAAGCGCCATCAAGCGGCAGGTTTAAAACAGTTAAAACACACTTTTACTAGATGTCTGTGGCAAAGTTTATGAGAATCTTTTCAAAACTGGTAAACATAATTACCTTTATGGAGACAACATATTTGTGGGGTCGTAAAGTGATGACGTCATCATATGGCACGTGGTAAGGCCCTAAAGGTGCACCTTTTGAAGTCCTGTATCTACTAAATTAAACGGCCGACTGAGTTGAAACGTGGTGTATTGTTAGACAACGACCATGGCTATGAAATATGAAGTGACATCATTATGACGTTATCCAATTATTTTTTACAATTTTTTATAAAATGACTGCTTAGTATTTGAAAAAAACATAACTCCCGAACCAGACATTGGATTTTTGTAATCTACAATTCATCAGAAAGGTAATCAAAAAACTGAATAGACGATACATAGTGTGATCCCATTCGACCTTGTCTTCCTGTTGAAACAGGAAGTTGAAATTTAGTAACGGAAAAAATCATAACTCATGAACCACAATCTACACATCATAGGACAGGTCGTCAAAAGTTCAATTTGAGCTTGACTACCGGTTCAATCCGGAAGTTGAGGTTTTATGTTGAAAAATCATAACTCCTGAACCACACCTTGGATTTTTACAATCTATACATCATTGGAAAAATATTTAACAACTTCTGGTCGAAACCAGAAGTGAAAGTGAAAATATATATTCCCAGGCCTCGTTTTGTGATCCGAAAACATTATGATACACAATTAGGACTAGGTCTCTTTAAATGAAATAAAGTTTCACCCCCGGGCCTCTAAATTAAAAGAGAAATGACATAATAATATCAATAGCGTCCTCTCGTGACAAGTTTTTAAATATAGGAGCTATTAATTGCTGAAAACCTGCTGCATAAATCAAAAATGATTCGAACTTATGATCAGATATAAAATAGGCTTTGGGAACGTCTTAATGACACACGAAAACCCGAACTCCTAGTGTTTGTAATTTTACAAACACTACATTTCTAGTTAAATAATACTTCTTTTTCTTCTTCTTATCCCCCGCGATTGTCCGCTAACAGAAGCACACTTTCCAAGCTCACACAACCTTCACACTTTAGATATAGTTAAATAATCATTAGTAGATGAAACCGTTGCAATGACGTCATGATGACATCACCAGGTGTCGAATTACATAACTCATGAACCACACGATGGATTTTTACAATCTATATATCATCGGAAAGGCCTTTTAAGACTCAACAATCGCTACACAGAGTGTGACCCAATTTGTCCTTGACTTCCGGTTCAAACCGGAAGTTGAACTTTCCAAAAATACATATCTCAAGAACCACTCATAATTTAGTCGAACCACTCATAATTTAGTCAAACCTTTCACATCAGGTTGTAGGTCATTGAGCCTGCTCAAACTTTTTCATAGAGATGATATCGTTATGACCTGAACTTCTGGTCCAAAACGGGCGTTGAGGCCAACGTATATATATTAACTGAGAGAGGTTTGCGGTAACACCATGTTAAAATCTCTTTTGAGTACTGTTGGTTCTGAAAAGAACCGGTGGTTAACGACTCAACGTTTCGATCAGTATGCTCTGATTGTCTTCAGGAGAATGCTGGACTCTGTTGCTGGATGCTGCTTATGTACTGCCTGTAGGGGATTAACTGGGAGTTGGGCTTAGCTCAGTGATGCACGAAGGCGGGAACTGTTTTTCAGAACCCACAGTACTCAAAAGAGATTTTAACATGGTGTTACCGCAAACCTCTCTCAGTTATACTCCCACCATGCAAAGCTTCAAATCCTACGTATATATATTAATTGGCATTTTAAACTGTGTGTACAGAGAAAAGCACTGTGGCTGGCTGTTCTGCTCCATTGATCATAAGGTTCAAAGTCCACGAAGTCTGTGTGTAGTAGTCCCACATTTCAAACATTAGCAGTATGGTGGCGCTATATCAAATTAATGGTCATGCTTTTACCGCGCTCTTTGGCATTATTGGCTCGCTCTGTGACAGATACCGGCTCGTTTTAGTCGGCCAATAAAGACATACTTTCTAAGCTCACATAAACTTGAAACATCACACACAGTTAGTTATTTATTAGTAGATGAATCTGTTGCAATGGCGTCATCAGGTGTCAAATTACAAGCATTTTAAACATTAAATATTTAACTCTTTGAAAATCCGTATCAAATCAAGGATAAGAGACCCTAGGCTGCTTTTTGCGGGATTATACAAAGGTAATAAAGGTCTTAATTTTTTGTATTGTGTGCGAGACATCAAAGGGATTGTATACGTTTGGTAATTGGAACCCACTGTTTGTTTCAATCCTATATTGTTGTAGATATATACATAAAACTAACCTGCGAAAATTTAATTTCAAAAGGTGGTAGCGTTTTGGGGATATCGCCGAAAATCTGAAGTGGTTATGTCCACGCAGGAAGAATAATCTGCAATTGAAATACACTATCTGAGAAACGTTACTGCAGTAACGCTTCTCATATTCAGATTTTTGGGGATATGATTGATATTTTTGTCCATAACCGCAGTACTTCGAGGTAAAAAGTTTCTCAAAATGCATTATACTATCCAAAGCTGCTGTACTTTTTACCAAGTAAGTTTTTATTGCCATTAATTTTCAGAGTCATTACCAAACGTATAAAGACCCTTTCTGACCACTTTTCATCTGCAATTTGGACTTCAAGCTGATATGAGTAACATCCCAGATTTGAACGTCATGCCGAACACCTTGTTTTTGTTATGTAACAAACATTTATATCTAGTTCTCTTTATTTTAGGTATGATATATCATATTCAATGCAAGTCTTTTTATTTCAACTTGCACTTTGTTTTATTGCATTTATGGTACATTTTGGTGTTAAGTTGTCATCACAGTGTACCCAAGAGGTTCACTTATCATTCGTCCTTGCTTTATGTATGATCATACCCAATGTGATTTAAGCTTCCTTTTTCTTTTTATTGTAGGTATGATATGCAAACCAAATCTTTTTATTTCAACTTGCACTTTGTTTTAAGGCATTTATGGTACATTTTTGGTCTTAAGTTGTCATCACTAGTGCACCATAGAGGTTCACTTATCATTCGTCCTTGCTATTTATTTTTAATTTTTTTTTAATTTTCATCTTTGAATAACACAATATAAAGAGCAAAGGCCGTCCAGGGAAAGGCAAAAGTCGAAACGAAACTTTCTCTAAAAAATTTGTCACTCCCAGACCTTGCTCATTTAAAAGAATAAAAATGTATTATTATAATACACAGAAATCTAAAATTGTAGTAAAAAGTAAAACAAAAGATGGCAAATAAAATAACTATTAAAATGAATATATAAACAAATACCACCCTACCTAAGACCCCCAATAGTCAAATATTAGCAGAAACACCAGCGAGACGAAATGAAATGTAAAAAAATACATACATATATATACCTATCTATATGTATATATAGGGGAAAAAACGAAGAAAATTATCAAAATAAATTTACCCCCAACCTGCGACGCCACGCCACCGCTCAACCGCTCGACCACCCCGCACGAATGGCGCGATGGCCACTCGGGCCACTCGCGCGAAATAATGGCGTGCCGGTACAAACAGCATGACGTCACAGGCGGAGGTCAAGTCGCGTAATGCCCTCAGTGTACGCGCCATTCGAGGGATACAAATGGTCCTCGGGCCTCTCGCACCCACGAACGACGCAAACTTACCCTATACTTACGAAAATATGGTATAAAAAGGAAAAAGCTGGTATAAAAAGGAAAAAGCGAGGCCCGATTGAAGCACAATATTAAAGACGAAAAACCTAAAGTAAAAAAGAGCCGGACCAAATGAACTTAGCTTCCTAGATCATATCTCAAGATGGAACGAAACGTCTGGAATGGATCAAGAACCAACAAGTTTCTGGTTTCAACACGAAGTTCAGAAAACGCTTTGGGGAAACGTATAAACGCAGAATATTTAAAAGAATCTGTTCTAGGTTTACCATGATGAAAAGTGAGAACATCGGAATGCCTGCTGTTAATCTTAAAATTGCTCAGAAAATTACATTTCGAACAAGAAGTCTAAAAAACGATCTGCTTAACAATAAAGGATAAGTTTAAACATTCCCTACATTTAGTTAAAATCATCATTCCCAAAGTATTAAGTCTGTCCAGGTGAGACTGTTCCAATATCTTTGACGCAAAATCATCCTGCTACCACTAACTTGAATCCTTTCGAGTATGTCAATATGTTTCCTTTTGTGTACCCACCAAACAGGTGAGCAATATTCCAAAGTTGGTCAAACAAGTGATTTGTACATGTGTAGAGAAACTTCAGGGTTACAGTTGCCAACTATTATACGGATCTGTCCTATCAAACGGTTACATTTAGATACAGTTTCTTTGACCTGGAGATCCCAAGATAAATTGCTCTGAATTGAACACCCGAGCAATTTCAAAGAGTCAACACATTCAAGTGGAGCTCCATTTAATTTGTAACATGGCTTTGGGAGTTTTCTCCAGGATAAGCTAACAGTTTTACATTTATCTGGATTTGACTTAAAGAGTTAGACTTAGCCCAGTCCGCTATATTCATCAAGTCATTTTGAAGATCTGGATCACAATTATGGGAGTAGACATTCCTAAATATAAAAATGTCATCTGCATATCGACCAATACTGGACGACAAATGAAGCTGGAGATCGTTGGCATAAACAAATGATTTTATCCAGAGAAGGGCAGTGGCACTTATATTGTAGCACAAACTAAGTTTCTTGATGAGTGTATCATGAGAAATTGTATCAAATGCTCGACAAAAATCCAATGGTACAAGGTCGACAGCTGGAACTTTGGAATCCAAAAATGATAGCTATTATGGCTTTGTCAGCCCACCGGGATACTAATACACACAACTTCAAATAAAACAGGCATGTGAGACTTCTTCTTAAGGAAAACACAATTTCTTTATGTATAACTAAACTTACGTAACTTAGATAAACTAAGGACGGAGACTCCAACCTCCCAGACCAGGCTAACAGCTACTGGCGATCATAGGTCGCACCCTGGCTTAGGTACTACCCTTCCTTAATTAGTATTCATAATATAACTACGCCATCATACCAAAAGTAGTCCCATAACATATGCCTCTCTCTTCTAGAATCGGCTCCGTCGATTCCAAATTTGCATAAACAAAATGTCAATATACACCATGAATTAAATTTGATTTCAACGGAATAGTCTGTAAAAGAGTATTCAATTTCTTTCTCTCTCGTTCTTGGCAACCATAATTTTTGCAACTCAATCCAAAACTTCAAGGTGTGGTGTTACACCTGCCGGCCGGGCTTAAGGAGAAGTTTTAAAGAATCACCAAAACTGATTATAGGGCCTAAACCAAAATCAAGACTGTATTAATTGAGGTTATGTTGCGCAATCCCAAGGGCCTTAAAATTGGATGCTAATGTCAAGGAGACGCCAGGGGGCGATCCCGGGGTGAAGGGGGCTGTCCTCTCTTCTGGGGGTGAGGGCGTGTGTCCTCTTTGTCAGGGAGATGCTTTTTATATCAAGCAGGGGTGATGTCGATGTGGACTACCACAAAATCAACATGTAAATAAAAGCCTCCGGGAGGATTTGTTTAATTATATTCACTTCCTTGAGTTCAGGCTTTATTCAATCAATCTCCAAAACACAACATCCGAAATCCTGAATATCTAAAAAAAATCCCCAATACTGCTAGTCCCTGCAAAGAAAGTAACAAACAAATACTTCATAAACATGTACCCACATACATAGGACCACTATAGAACCCGACGCCATTGATACCATATCACTATACACTACGCCCTTAGTAACGTATACAATGTGCACACAATATTAAAACAACAGGCAACGTGGAAAGTCTTTTATAAACTATTGAAAAGTGCAAACTTTTCCCACGGTCTTAACACAATGATTATTATCTAAAAACCAATATTATTCCCCCCAAAAGTATCCAGAATGTCTACTTACTCTAATCGTAGCCCTCACAAACAATAAATAGACGATTCGGAGGGTGTTTACACCTTCTTTTAGACCAAGATGTCGGACGATACACGATGCAACAAAATAGGAAATCGTGCAGTCCGTGCGTAAAATACACATACACTCATTAAACGCAGGAAAGTCTTGTCAACCAATCAGGGCAATTGTCAACTCACTGACGTAGCTTATTAAAGGCGCGCACAACTGTAAGTAATAATTTTCAGCATACTCAAGCAAGATTGAGTATTAAAGGTGAAAGGAACTTAATAAAATTCCGTTCCCCTACACTAACAAGGTAAATTTGCAACTGCTTACATTTTTTGTTTACACAATTACATATGCAATTAATAATAATAGTAATAATAGGCAGTCCATATTTCCGATACCTCTAACAATAATCAAAATAATTTCATCAAGTCGTCTCTATATACAATTTAACAACGCATTTTATATGTTTGCAAAATTATTATCACAGTAAACAAGTAATCAACATAATTAAATAGTAACACATTATCTCGTTGCTTTGCCTGTTATTCGTACAGGATGTGTCTTTAAAAAGTCCTTAGTCGAATGGTTCATGTGTTCAATTGGTTCCCAAGTGTTATATTTCGAGGGAAAGTTTTACCACTTAATGAGGTAGTGAAGTTTGCCGTTGATGAATTTTCCTCGAATCACTTTTTCCACAGCATATACTCAAGATCATTATTTGCCTGATGTTGACGGAAGTCCTGGGATCTTGACTAGATTTTCTGTTGAGTGTTTCGCAGTTAGTGGCTGATAAGAGTCCGTAGGGAGATCGTCGTCACTAAGCTCTGTTATTGGAGCTCTTGCGTCAAGTTCAACGGGAAAGGTTTCATTTGAGGGCCGTAAAAATCTATCATAAGCGAATTTCATGCGATTAACATGAATTGGTGAAGACAATAACTTATTGTTTTCCAGATTTCTCACCATGTAATTTGTTGGCCCATTCGCTTTACTAGGATGTAGGGTCCGCACCACCGATGTTGTAGTTTCTTTGAGAGTCCAGGTTGTGTCGTTGGGAAGAATATGTATACACAGTATCCTACTTCATACTGGACTTCAGTTGTTTTGTCATCATAGCGCTGTTTCATATCAGTTTGGTTTCTCTCAAGATGAGTTTTTGAAACCTCTCGGAAAGTTTCAAGTTGGCTAACCAGATGACTAAATGTGTTCTCTTATGGTTTGGTTGTGTGGCTCGGTTGTTTTTAGTAGTGCCACTTCCAAAGGTAGAACTGCTTCTCTGTCGTAGAAGAGGCAGAAGGGGCTGAATCCAACGCTGTTATCCGCTGGGCTAGTCCGATAGGCAAACTGGATCGAAGGAATGAACTCATCCCAATCTGTGTGAAACTTATTAACATAATGTGAGATTGTATCCAAAATATTACACTGTTAAAACGTTCTTGCACTGCAATACACTGTGGATGGTATGCACTGGTATTCAACTTGTTAGTTCCCATGATTCTACAAACTTCTATCATCAGTTTACTGAGGAAGTTAGTTCCTCTAGCACTTAAGAGAAATCTGGGGCAACCGTGGTTGCATATTATTTCTTTATAGAAACATGATGCTATTGTACGGTCATCGGTTGATTTGATCGGTACCAGCATTGGCCACCTAGTACAGTGATCAGTGAAACACAGTACATATCGGTTGCCCGAACTAGATACAGGCAGTGGGCCTAGAATATCTACACTGACTCTCTCAAATGGACCTGCACTAGTCATTTTGACTAAAGGTGCAATCACCTTGTGTTTCGGTGTCTTTCTACGGGTGAACAGATTGGTGAGTTGAGGAAAGTCCAACACAGGGGCAGTGTTACAACAGGAACTACTCGTAGGCTTGGTGAAGAACTAGCGAATAAACAGTTAAATCCACTAGTAAGCAATCTTGGCAGGGTCGCGAATCTTAGCACCATCGACTGAAAAAGAGTCAGCAGCGTCTGAAGATTTGAGTTTATTCTTAACGAAAGACCAAAAGGACTTCCGACTGTCTTTTTTCTTGAAAAGCTGGGTGACAGTTTCGCTGTTATCTTTTTTAGAGGCGATACGAAGACTTGGTTCAAAGAGAGACAGAACGAGAAACACTAACAAATGCCCAACATACATGATATATTAATCTTATATACTTGAATCACACACAAACTTTTAATATTAGACAATCTCCATCCCTTCCTGTCCCGCCCCCACCCTGTTTGCCGATGGACAATATTAATGCATGTTAACCGGGCTCACTGTGAATTGTTTTGAATTATTCAACTGTCTCTTCTCTGTTACCATTGAATCTTAAAACAGGTTTTGTTTAATTGTACAATGACAAACTCCCAGCATACGTCTTAGATTTGCATCGTTGACAGCAACTGTGCGCCCAGGATCATGTCTTAGAGGGGGGGGGGGGGTTGCAAACAAAAAACAATGTAATGGGTGGGGTCCAACGGCCGGCGTTTTTAAGCACCTTTTGATCTATATCGACCTTTTAGCTTTACTGGAAACATGTCTGTAAAAACATCAACGGGATCAAATACAAATTTTCCTCCCACATTATCAACTATACTGCGTATTCATGGACGTTCATGCAACCTTGAATAAGTGGACGGCAAACCCAGACCTTACCGATAATCATTTGTTTTGCGAAAGTGGCGTCAAATATTAATCATCTATAACAAATTGCTGTTAAAAATTGCACTGAAAAGTTTAAACTGGGCATGAATTTGACGTGTAATTTGGAAAGGTTAGGATTGCAGGCCTTTTTAAAACCTGCACTTAGCCGACTTAAACAAATAAAATAAAATATCATAACTTTTTCACGAAGAGGCACTTTAGCCCTTGCAGCCAAACTTTCATATTTGGAGAAGATCGCGTTTGAAGTTAAATTGTTTTTGAAACCATTGTTTCGAAGACTGTTTGCCAAATAAACTTTGACATTTTACCAACCATGAAAGTTGAGATCTCAAATCATGCGAATCTGTTTGGTTTGATCGTAGTAAGTTTAATTAATGACTACTAATTTTTTTAATACACTCACCCCTTAAAAAAAATGCGCAATCGAAGTCTGTGTGCAGGGCTTCTTGTCAAAACGCATTGAACTCGTTTTTTGGCTTCGTGTCAGCGCTATGCATACTTCAATGTAAAAAATGGCAAATCAAAATGTGTCCGTTTTGGTACAGCCAACAAAAATAGTTGCAGACATTATTGATGTTGTGTGTGATCAACCGTATACTTGAATAACAAGTTTGTGAACATTTTTGCTCAATCAGTAGTGTGAGTCAGGAGAAAATAGTGAAAGACCATGCTCAGATTTATTATTTTGGGTTCTAACAGCCGAAATCAGCTAAAGTTTTTTATAGTGCGTTTGTTTTAGGTTTTCAGATACAGTTTTCTTGATTATGATTTCATTTCAGATGGAAATATTTCACAGAAAAAAGGTTCAAGTTTGAACTTCATAAAGTTTTCAATTCTGTATAATAACTTTAAGATAAAGAAAAAGCTATGTTCATCGTGGATTTAAGATAAAGTAAAAGAAATGTCATCTCTTTGTAGGGTTTCCATTAATGTCAATAGTAAACTTATTTTAAGCAATACTCAACATACCAAAGTGTACCAAAATGTTCTATTGTAAATGGATTGTGATACTCTGCAGATATTAAGAGGGAACATAAATAGTGTTAAGTGAAATTAACAGTATTTCAACGTTGATGGTTTATACAGGTTTCCAAATTGCCTGGGCGTCCTTGTAGTTACTTTTAACCTTACTTTGCATTAATATTTCAATGTTTGATATAATTAATTTGTACTACTACTGTACATGAAAATGTGGGTATGTGTGTGAGAAATTCATGCAGCTGAAAGAAAAAAATTAAAATAAATAAATGTTTCCATAAAACAAGAAAACAAATGTGAAAGTGTTAGAACTACTAGTCTAGAAGTGTAAAATAAAATGATCTACTTATTGCATCGAAGGAATGGAATAATGCTTTAAAATGTGTTTTTGTGGGTTTTTTATGGGCCCGGACGGCAGGCCTACTTTAGACAAATGCACCAAACATTTGGAAAGCCAAACGTGAGGAAGCCAAAGTGAAAAGTTTGTAAGACCAAAACTGTTATAAATGTTGGTTTCCCCACCCCCCCCCCCCCCCCCCTCAGTAATCAAGATGACTGGTGTACTGGTGTACAAGTTTTTTCAAACAAAATAACGATGAAATATTTTATTAGCAAATGACTCGTGAGTCTTCACACAAGATAGTCGGGCACCTCGATGTTTGTCCAACACCGCATCCAGTTTAATGTAGCATTTCCTTATGCAGCAGCTGATTGGTTAATTATATAAGCAAGAAAGTGAAATCAGTTTGGTTTACGGCTTGAGCAATCACGTTTGGGCTCTCATTTTACACTGGCGAGATATGGCGGACATTTCGATTCTGAACAGTAACGCCGACAAAGACGGATTCTTTAAGTGTTCTCGACTGTTTCGAGTTTCCTTAGAAATAAAGAATACGGCGAAAGAATAGATCAATAGTGTACATTCCATAAGTAAAATTCTTCAGCACTATTATGCAAATGACTTTTCCGGAGACCCTTATTTCTGCACACGAATGCTTATGTTTTTGGTGTCATTTCTCTTTATTTTTAATACAGAAAATGATGTCATAAATTGTTAGGTACAATGAAACATTATTGCTCCGTTAAGTGATGTTTTTGTTTTGTTACAATGGTTCATTTTCCCGAAATGAATTTTTGAAAACATGTCATCCAAACATGTTATGCAAAACCGTGACGGTCATGCATACGCAGCAAATGAAAGGAAGCACTTTTCTGACCCATGCGCACTGACTGTCATTAGCAATTTTCGGACAATGATAATAATTTTAAGCTGTACATTTGAAAAAAGAAAAAGAAAAAAGTAAACTTGAAGTTAAACTATGTTTTCATAACTACTTAATTTTTATTAAAGAATAATTTTATTTCACAAGCATTTTTTCTTGGGCTCATCAGGGTGAAGTATGTTTTCTGTAACAATAAAAGGCGGACGAGGCGTTGTTTAAATTTGATTCACATCGCCAATTTCAAAAAACTTATGTACACAGTTCGGGTGTAAACTGCAAAAGCATGCTTGTCATGAGGGGCTTGGCAAAGTATACAAATAATACAGCTGTTAAAGTGGATACTATAATTTATGCTCATTCAGTTTAAGGGAAATCGGGCATTCCTGAAGAACTTCAAATCGAGTTAATGTCTGTGTTTTTCTAACAGGTTTGGAGATTCTATTGGATGGCGTGACACTGCAACTTACTCGTGACGCTTCATGTTGTGGTAGCTGCAGTGCCTGGCAAAACGAACTGGTCTGCAAATGTGACCCCTTCTGCGTCAATTATGGGGACTGTTGTCTAGACTATGCACTCTTCTGCACCGATATCGAGCCAAGGAATGGAAATATAACTTTAGTTGGAATGGAAAATTGCACTATTGATCAGGTCAATGGCACGAGCGAGGGCGAAGTTTCAACTTCCGAAGATAAGTGCCGGGTATACAAGGAGGACGCGACGCACGGATTGGTTCAAGAGTATATCTGCCAACTGAGGGCGCTGTGGTCGCCAGTGATTCTCAAACGACGATCAACTAAACAATTTGCGAAAGCTCCTGGACGAGACGTTTACATGTTGATAGAGGATTGTAGATTGGATGCATCAGAAGGTGACTTGCATGCCTGTCAGATGAAACGCTCATTAGCAAGCGTTCAACACCTTCATGACGTCATTGCACTTCTCCCAGTTACCGCTGCGAATGGACTACACTATAAGAACCATACATTGCGCTTTATGTAATGGTTACGAGTCCCAAAATGTCATATTTTGGACTATTTTTTTCGGATGTATCCCAACGGACCTTGATCTTGATTTTGCATTAAGAAAAAACATTTCACTTGTGGCAACAAACTGTGAGATTAATTTCGTGGGCAGCCCTAGATCCTTTCCATGGGAGGTGGCGCCACTTCGTGGGACGTCGTTTGCATCCCATCATTGCAAAGACTCGCCGAACGCGGACGCGTGCCGTGCCTACTCGTTACCATATCTCGGCTATACGAACAAACACTGTTTGTTGTGTAGTAAAGAGAGCACTGCAGATGACACTGAGGACAATAAAGATGATAACGGTTCTGATTACAACTATTTCTCTATTGCGCCCCCCCTTCCTCCACAACAGTCTTTGTCAATCAGCGCACTTTTCGATTTCTCACCATCGGACGGTGCAGCTTTATCTCGTCGTGGTCAAGACACGACGTATATCGAGACAACATGCAATCATGGACAAACCTATGACCAGTCGACGGGTGAGTGTCGTGATTTCTTCTGCCCAAATGATCAGGTAGTTTCAGACGATGGTTTCACGTGTGTTTCTCTCGGCAACCAAACGAACTACTCCTTCAGATTTGACACCAAAGTTCCCGATGGGGGATTCTCTTGCGAAGTTTTTATTCAAACTAAATTCCTCGTTGATGACCAAAAAACGCTCGCTTCAGTTCTTTTTCACCAGATATTGGGTGATGTTTCGGTTTACACTTTTGAACTAAAACTCGACTATTCGAATATAACAAATCTGAATCAAAGTTGCTCCCGTGTTAAAATGCCGTACCCGTACATTCTATCCGTTGTGGCTCATGTAGGCAACACAACCAGTATCGAATCAATGTCAGAGGTGGTTTTAGACGCCTTGAATAAAACAAAATGCTGGGAGTTTACCAACATGTCTCTTTCAGTGTCCAAAGTTAGAATATGGAATTTCGATAAAGTGTTCCTGCAGGATCGATGTGCAAAGCAAGGACAAGAACTCAAACAGTATACTCTGGATGGATACCAAAGGTTTTTAGTTGAGGGTGTTTCTTACATTCAGTTCTTACTAGACAATGAGACTTATGTCCTTCCATCGCTTAAGACGATGCAAGAAATAACCATTGCATCAGGAAAACAGACTGGGCAGTCTGTTTTGACGTGCAGTGACAAATTAATCTGCCCAATCATTGTGTTAAATTCAAATGAGTTTAACGTAACTTCGATGGGCTCAGTGCTGATGTATCGTGACTTAGCTGGCCGAAATTTATCATCTCGTGATGTCATCGTGATGTCTCAAGGAAAGATAGCCGTGTGCCGTTCCGAGACCGAAAATCCAGATTACCCCCAAGATGAATACGACACCAGCGAAATAATCGTATCCATGGTCGGTGTGTCTATTTCTCTAGTGTTTCTAGTGATGTCTCTGTTCACTTACTACATGTTCCCTGAACTCAGAAATTTGCCTGGTAAGAACATGATGAGTTTTCTGGTTGCTATGTTCGCTCTATTGATGACGTTCATCCTTGCTGTTGGGTCCCCTCTATCTCAGGTCACCTTGACAACAAACGCTTCTTGTCTCATCTTCGCCGTTCTGATGCACTATTTCCTTCTGGCCGTCTTTTTCTGGAGCAGCATTATCTCCCTACACTTTGTGCGCACATTCGGCATCGGTGTTAGGCTCACAGGATCGACAGGGCAGCGGGGCGACTGGCGAACATTCCGGCTGTACTCGGTCTACGGATGGGGTGCTCCCATTGTCTTTGTTGGAGTTGGTTGTGCGTTGCACTTCTTAGCCGAGATTGGTGGCCGGCGGGAGAATGTCTATAACGGTTGCATGGGGAGGTTGCTATCTACCTGGTTGCCGTCCCTTTATCGTGTCTCATGTGTTTGAATGCGGTGTTCTTTACTCTCACATTGGTTGGGATCAAGAAGACTCAGAGAGATGTGAGACAGGTCCATAAGAAGAAAGGACGACTTGAGACTTTCCATATGGAGTTGAGTCTCTTTGTGAAGGTAGGTGATTTCAAAAAGTAAGGACTTAACCAAGCTTACTGTTATACCAAGGACACCCGATTCGACTACCCATCGCTGTTAATAAGCAAGGCTTGAGGGGAAAAATGCCTCACTATAAGCGGCGGCAGTATATATTCTCATCTTACGTGTTGTCACCCGCCACGCTTTTAGCGAGGGATGAGCTGCTGATAAGACCCCAACATATACCTAGCACACAAACTTTAGCAGTTAAAATACGACAGCATGTAGTTTTGTTTCTGGTGCTCTGTTTATTCAGCCGATACTCCACATTTCTGTTAGTAGTTAACGACAAAAAAGGGTCAACGAGTGACAGCACTTACCAACACAGATTACTACCTCGTCTCCCAGGTTACTACCTCTGTTGGCAGGTAACAGGAAGGAATGTAATCTGTATATGGGGCCATTCTTTTGTTGATAAACAAAGTGCGCCGGATGGCATGGTCGGCCGAATTCAACATTTTCTGTAAATATTCATGAACGGAAACCCTAACCCTAACCCTAACCCTAACCCTAACCCTAACCCTAACCCTAACTATTTATGAATATTTGTGTAACACTGCTTCAAACTATGGCAATCTGTTTTTGATTTGCAGTTATGGCTTTCTATACTTTCCAACCTGGGTTACATTTCTGTTAGTAGTTAACGACAAAAAAGGGTCAACGAGTGACAGCGCTTACCAACACAGATTACTACCTCGTCTCCCAGAAATGTGGAGTATCGGGTGGTTTATTTTACTTCAGTAAAATTTGTTAGTCAGTATAGTTTCATCTTACCTTATGCTAGTTCACTACTTGAATATTCGTTCCAAATTTCAAATTTCCACTACAAGATTTTACGAAAACATGCCTTTTTTGTAAAACATGGGAAAGTTTCGTATGTTTTTTTTTATATTTCACAACGGGCGAATAACATAATTGCACCTAATGCTGTTCTTAATATTTTGCACTAGACCTTCGTAGCTACCGGTCTACTATGGTTTGCAATCTTCATCATGGGTTATTTTGAGGACCAAGCTTTCTCCTACGTCATCACTGTCATCTTCACTCTCCAGGGACCCATGTCCTTCTTTGCTTTCGCGTTCACTGTGCGAGTGCGAGGCATGTGGGTGAAGAAGTTGTCGAGCGCCACCTGGCGAACTAAACAGCGCACCGATGTCTACAGTGTTAGTGCAATCAGCAGTAGATCGACTATTGGATCGTCGGCGCAAGAAGCGGATCCTCCAGAAATGGAAACACAGTTCAAGCGAGCTGTCATTACTCGTGATCACAGATCTAAAAGTGAATGTGCAGTCAAGAACCCGATGTACGACGATAGTGCATAGGTCACGTGATCGCGTAACTCTTTTTCAAAGCCAGACATTTTAACTGAGGGAAAATATTTTTAGCTCGTTCTAAACTTTACCAGAGGCAAGTTCCCGGCCAGAGTTTACTCTTATAAGATAAATATCAGTGGTTATATGTTCAAAAAACAACTGTCTTTATGAGCAGTTCACTTTTTGTCATTGCAGAAGAAACCTGAAAAATACCGCAAACAATCTTTAATGCTTAGCACTTTCCTCTTCCCGTTCGTTTTTAAATTGCATTTGTTTATTTATTTCTGTTTTGTTTTTGTTTTCGCGTAATGTGGTGATTCCGGGAATGTACACCATAATTAAACGTACGATCCGGGAAGGGGGGGGGGGGGGGGGGGGTGCCCTCTAAATTTTGGGAAAACAGCGGTTGGTGGATGATAGCGCCCTCTTGTTTGGGAAATTGTGACAACCAACAACCTCGTTACCAGGGGTGATCAGTCTCGCAGCGCCATTTCCCCTCAGCATGCATTGCTCGCTCATAACCCCTGGAACAGACCCATTATGCAAATTGCATTCACGCATGCGTACAGACTCTGATGGTTGGCAAACGCCACAGAGATGAGCACTAAGCAGACGCACAAACGCGTGTGCAATCTCGCCGCACCCTGTTTTTTCTTTCTCAGAATGCCTTGCTTAATCGTAACCCCCTGGGATGCGTTTTTGCAGTCGCAACCAATAACTATTTCGGCAAGTTCAACTGAAACAGTTATTGGTTACGACCGCGCAAACGCACCCCTGGAAGTGTCAGCCTCGCTACCATGCGCAGTGCGCTGTATCGATACCTCTTGTCACTAACCAACCCCTGGTAGGGATGTGCTGAAAAACAACGCTGATTGGCTATCTAAAGTGAATACTTTGCATCCACGCTAGCCCTATATAGGACTCTTCCTCTGTGCTGTACACAGATACAGAGTCCTAACTATTACTTAGGTACCATTTCTGGGGCGGACAATTTTCACAGCTTCATAACTCAAATCTTACCTGCAAGAAGCCACTAATTTCACAAGATTCACATTCCATGGCGGCATACCTTTCGCTGCGGTGAATTTTGGACGTCATATATTCCTCATTAATCCGTCATTTTCGTGAAATAATGCAGCTCCCAACGCTTAACAGTTCTGCCAACTTTTAATAAAGAAACACCAAGACGCCGGCGTTTGCGTATGTTTGCATGGGTGCAGATTACGCATACCGCAAAATGCAACAAATTCAAATCGCACTTTTTGGTCACAGCATCTTGACAGCACAGCGTAAGAACATGCAAACGCAACGAACGATATGCGCGTCATGCACCCTGCGTCTTACAAGCGAATAAGCGCGTACGCACGGCAAACACTGTGAGGATATGCGCGTCATGCATCCTGCATCTTACACGCGAATGTACGCGTACGCACGTCAGACACTGTGAAAAAACGAACAAAATTGACTTTTCTTCAACGTTGGGAGCTGCATTATTTCACGAAAATGACGGATTAATGAGGAATATATGACGTCCAAAACCCACCGCAGCGAAAGGTATGCCGCCATGGAATGTGAATCTTGAGAAATTAGTGGCTTCTTGCAGGTAAGATTTGACTTATGAATCTTTGTAAATTTTTCCGCCCCAGAAATGGTAGGACGTCACTGTAAAAAACGGAAGTGAAAGGCCGCCAGGGGTCGATTTCACAAAACCCTTCCTAACTTAGGATCGATCCTAGGAGTTAGGACGAGTCCCAGCCCTAAGATCGATCCTAGCTAAGAACGATCCTAGGATCGATTTCACAAAACCCGTCTTAAGCAGGACGAGTCCTAACTATTATAAAACCACAAACAAGTTTTCGGACGAGGCTGAATTCGCGAATGCAACGGATATTTAATGCCTATATCGCTTCGTTAATAAAACGGCCGTCGCTTCGTTAATGAAACGGCCGTCTGAACCTTCTGCAGCACATGATTCAAGATGGCTGATCGGCATGTGTCGACGCCGTTCAACTTTTGGGGCTCTAAACTGATATGTCGTGGAGCTCAATTATCCGTAAGTACGTTTTAGGGAAATTAGTAAGTGAATATTTTCTCTCATGTCAATTTGTACAGACTGCTGGCTGATCTCTTGCGACAGACTCAGTAGATGCGATAATTTTTCTTGTCTTTTTGGTGTTGTGGTCATTTTTAGAATTTCCCATTTTTAATAATTAAAAAAACAACGTACATCGTACGGACGGCATAGGACGTATGCTCGGCCCTTTGCTGTTATAAAACAAGTACTACTACTACTTAGGGTATGTAAGTCATTGTACCACATACACCATCTTTATTTATTGGGGTTTGCAAAGATGACAATATGTATAATTTACTCTGTGCTGTGTGATGTGACAACCTACATTTTGTTATTTATTATGCAATAAAGGTTACGTTCACATGAATAAAGAGAATTTATATTGTGTGCTCGCTATTACATTCCAAGCATTTGTCAACAGCTTTCTGAAAATAATTTCTTACTTCATTAATAAAATAATTGCAAGCGCAGACAACAAATCTTGTTTGGAGTGTGTAAATCATCCAGATAATTTTTCTTCCAACCATAGAAATACGAAAGCTAAGGTTAGATTAATTTTAAGCTGTAAAGGTTACTTTCATCTCTCTATTTTTTTTTTTAAAGTCGGGGTATGTAAGAGGAAAAGCTGTCATGAGAGTATAGTCTCAATAAAGGTTCACAATAGATAAGGATCTTTTTTGACAGATAGTCTACCATGAAATGTTTAAAACAGATAAATCACTCTAGCAACAACACTTGAAAAAATTTTGTTTTAAGGAAATAAAATCAGTGACGATGTTGCAAATTAACAACTTTATATTGAACGAGGAACTTTGTATTTTGTTTTCAGGTGGAAGAGAAAAATGATAAGAAAAGGAAGCATTAAGCCATCTTGACAGTGAATGACGTCTCAAGATGATGTGATGAAGCCAATGCCAGAGCAACGTTTGATCACTTGCAAAGGGTGTGTTTAACTAAGAGCATTACACGTAATTTGCACAGGAGGAAATTAATCATGGCTACAATGAAACTCAAATTGTTTACGTTTCATATTTAGGGTATAACAGTAGTCAGTACTAAGAGGAGCCGATCTGCACTGCGTCGTAATGACATGGTAATGGTGGCTGGCTGCTTTTAATAGACCAAGCCGAAGGCAAGGTCCACTGAGAGCAGGCAGCCACCATCTTAGGTCATTGCCAAGCAATGTACTTTAGAAAGCATTTAACGCAGTTTAAGTTACGTTTATTCTCCTCGTACACCTAGTGGAAAAATCTCTTGTTATTCCCAAGACTCTTTCTGTGTTTTCTACTCGGCAGTTGTGATACTTTTTAACCTAAAAATATTTTTATATATTTGTTTTTATACAATTAGTTATGGTAGTGGAGATGGAGCGAGACTGGTGATCTGAACATCACAATGCAGCGGAAAAACTAGCAGATTGGTAGCTGGAAGAACACCAAGAAGTGGATAGATAGCATAAATCTAGTCCTTCAAAAACTGACACTCGCTACCATGGGCTGCTCGCCGTAACGCCCGCTATAGACCTTATGCATTGACGTCACCAAGCCGCCATCTTAGAGGTAAACTGATGACGAAACAATGGAAACGCGCTGATTTGTACGCGCGGCGCACAGGACTGGCCAATGAGCATCTTCCTTTTGACCTCTAGGTGAGGGCGCCCTACTCAAATGACGTCATATGCATAAGGTCTATTACTCCGCGTACGTCTCTAACCCCTTGAAGGAAAACACTAACAATCAACGCTGATTGGCTTAACAAAAGTGACTGCTTTGCGTGTACGCTTGTTAAAAACTTTCGATCGCCCCGGGGCGCTTGACGGGCGCTTAGTACGCGCGTGCGCGTGTAAAAATGCACGTATTTCGACGCAATACATTTCAAATGAATCATGTTTTTATATGGGCACCCTACCTAAACTGCATACAGTTAAATGTAACACAAAATTGAAAAAGAATGAGAGGGGGCCAGTTGCTCTATGACTTGTGCGTTTTTTGACAGCGCGCTCTGCGTAGTCTCTAACACAGAATGGATCAACCACAGAGCTAATTAAAATATCCCTTATTTTGGATATTTCAAAGTCACACTTCCAGGGGATATGATCGAGCGATGCATTCTGGGAAAGAAAACAACATGGCGCCCGGCGAGATCGTACACCACTGGGAACGAGGTTGAATGAGAGGGGGCCAGTTGCTCTATGACTTAATTGTGCGTCCTTTGACAGCGCGCTCTGCGTAGTCTCTAACACAGAGTGGATCAACCACAGAACTAAATAAAATATCCCATATATTTGGATATTTCAAAGTCACACTTCCAGGGGGATATGATCGAGCGATGCATTCTGGGACGGAAAACAACATGGCGCGGCGAGATCGTACACCACTGGGAACGAGGTTGACTGTGACCAAAATGTGCAATTCAAATTTGGCGTGATTGCGCGGTGTATGCGAAACTAACATCCGCGCAGACATACGCGAACACACACAATCGCCCGCGTCTTGGTTTTCTTAATAAACTGTGTTTAAAGTTTGCAGAATTGTTTAACGTTAGGAGCTGCAATATTTCACGAAAATGACGAATTAATGAGGAATATTATGACGTCCAAAACCCACCGCCAAAAAATGTATGCCGCCATGGAATGTGAATCTGGTAAAATTAGTTGCTTCTTGCAGGTAAGACTTTAGTTATGAACCTTTTAAATTTTTCCGCCCTAGAAACGTGCCCTAATATTTTAAGACTCTGTATATGTGTACAGCACAGAGGAAGAGTCCTATATAGGGCTAGACTACAGGCCAACCTCGTTCCCAGTGGTGTAAGATCTCGCGGGGTCATGTTTTTTCTTTCCCAGAATGCCTTGCTCGATTGTAACCATGGTAGCGAGATCGACTACAGGCCTAATTGAGATGTGCCAGATTCTGGCACATTTTAATGAAACAATTCCAGGGGTTATGAGCGAGCAAGGCATGCTGGGTAAAAATGGCGCGGTGAGATCGGTCACATTGTTGAGACGTGTCATCGTACGAAGCCCAATCGTGCCACTGAAGTATATAATCAGCGGGAACTAATTCGTCATAACGAATGTTTAATTCGTTTTAACGGAAATTCGTTTTAACGGATTATTAAGTCGTTATAACGACCTCGGAGAGTTTGTGCATTCTGATTGGTCGAAGACTGGTCAAGTGAGGGTGTATTAACATGTGATATAAAGAGCCATGAAATTGGGCCCGGCTCTGTAAACTAGCAAATAAATGCCAAGCACAATGTTGTGTAAAAGTTACACTTACACCTAGCTCTTCCTCTGTGTGCTGTACACAGATACAGAGTCCTAAATCTTAGGGCACGTTTCTGAGGGGGAAAAAATTAATGACGGATTATTAAATGAGGAATATATGACGTCCAAAACCCAACGCAAAGAAATGTATGCCGCCATGGAATGTGAATCTTGTGAAATTAGTAGCTTCTTGCAGGTAAGATTTGACTTATGAAGCTTCGAAAAATGTTCCGTCCCAGAAATGGTACCTGATATCCAGGACGCCACTGTAGTGTATTACGAAAGTGAAAGGCCGCCAGGGCTATAGACCTTATGCATTGACGTCACCAAGCCGCCATCTTAGAGGTAAACTGATGACGAAACAATGGAAACGCGCTGATTTGTACGCGCGGCGCACAGGACTGGCCAATGAGCATCTTCCTTTTGACCTCTAGGTGAGGGCGCCCTACTCAAATGACGTCATATGCATAAGGTCTATTACTCCGCGTACGTCTCTAACCCCTTGAAGGGAAACACTAACAATCAACGCTGATTGGCTTAACAAAAGTGACTGCTTTGCGTGTACGCTTGTTAAAAACTTTCGATCTGCCCTAGGCGCTTGTCGGGCACTCAGTACGCGCGTGTAAAAATGCACGTATTTCGACTCAATACATTTCAAATGAATCATGTTTTTCATGGGCACCCTAAACTGCATACAGTTAAATGTAACACAAGATTGAAAAAGAATGAGAGGGGGGCCAGTTGTGATTTGTGCGTCCTTTGACAGCGCACTCTGCGTAGTGTCAACACAGAATGGGCCAACCACAGAGCTAATTAAAATAGCCCATATGTTTGGATATTTCAAAGTCACACTTCCAGGGGGATATGATCGAGCGATGCATTCTGGTAAATAAAACAACATGGCACCCGGCGAGATCGTACACCACTGGGAATGAGGTTGATGCAAAGCACTTTAAAAGCGCATAGTCTGGTTCTTCAAAATATGCACATAAGCCCTATAGTTAATTATGTGCAAGGGACTAGGAGCCACGCAAAAGTTGAATAGCCTAAAGATTGGCCCTTGAAGATGAGTGGAACATTTCATAACGAAAAGTCACGCGCAGTTGCTTTACTTTACGCGCTTATTCGCTTTTAACCACGCGCACGGTATGAAAACGGACACTGCCCTTTCTTTTCAAAATGTGATAACTTGCTCATAAAATATCGAAAACGCTTCTAGCTTGCACCAAACTGCACCTCAACTTAACAGATTTTTAATAGTTTGACTTTTTATAATCTGTTATATGCGCAACATGCGCCTTTTTGATTTTTTCATTTCATAAGCAAACCAAAATGTTATGGGAACTTGTTCATCTTTCTTAAAAATTGTAGAATCTGCGTGCTAACGCTTGACAAATGTTCGTCAATAGAGGTCGCCTGTCTTCATAGTTTACATCTATAGCCCAAGAACTCAGCTTTCGACTCATGTAAAACTGTTTTTGATTGGTTAATGGTTTCCAAGCGCCTTTTTTAGTTGACCGAAATGATACACTTCTCAGCGCGCACCTTTCTTCAATATCATTGTACGCGGTGACCTCTCGAGCTGCCGACGATCGCATGAGCTTTCACTTTCGCTCTGAAATTTGGTAATTAAGTTTTAGCAGTATGACAATTAAATGTATATATAGAAGCAGCTGTTGTTATTTCACAGATTAAAATAGGTCTATATTCAACGTGCAAATGTGTTAAACTTGTCTGTTTTTTTCCACGTGAGCGTGAAAAAGTTAGTTGATCTCCTCCGTGACATGAACATAACATTTTGTAATGGGGACCAGCCTACAGTGGACTATCTCGGGTGCAAATAATAAGCACAGCTCATCATCAGTGACTGGGCATTATAACCATGGAGAACACTTTCATATCCTGACAACTTCATAAATTGCTTGGAATGTTTTACGGTTTGGTATATAATCGGAACATGCTTTTGTTAAATCTCTGCACTATAACAAAATGATGATAGTACGTGTAGTTCAGTAGCGCGTGCCGTATGACCCCTCCCTCCCGCCCCGCGTTGTGGACAAAGTCTCACCCGTGCAAATAATGGTACAGTCCTACAGACAGCTGACTCCCTGTGTGTTATATGCGCGTGGTGTACAGTGTACTTTTCGTTATGCTAAAATAATTGGTCAAAGAAAAATCACAAATTCTGATGATTACCCTTTTTCTTCGTTAAAAGTATTTATTAATGGCAATAAAAGTGTGGGGAGCCGGTCTTCACTGCGTGGTAATTACCATGGTTGATGGCTAGCCTTCGGCTCGGTTCATTAACAGCGGCCAGCCACCAACCCAGTCATTACCACGCAGTGAAGACCGGCTCCCCACACTGTTATTCCATAATTAACAATTGGACAAGTTACCATGGTGCGACTGCACGGCCGAGTCCCCCGAATTGATGATTTCGGATGCGGCGTTCCTGCCATATAATTACTGCCGAAATCATCAATTCAGACACGGCCGTACACATGGAGATATGGGGCAATTGTTAATTGGTTATAACGGATTATTAATTCGTTTTAACGGATTATTAATTCGTTTTAACGGATTATTAATTCGTTATAACGGATTGTTAATTCGTTCCCGCTGATAATATACATGTATACTTCAGTGGCACGATTGGGCTTTCGTACCATCGCATTGTCGCATTGTCGCATTGTTAATATCGTGTTTATAGCCGTTAACGCGGTCAACGGCGCATTGTCGCATTTTATTGTAAATTAAACTTATGCTGATGTACGGAGTTATCAATTTGGTTGCTATAAAATGTTTAGCCGGATGGGAATTTCCCCCTGTTTTTCCCCAGTGAACAATTTTCTTGTGTTTTCGCCCATCCCGTATTTATCAATAAACATAGATATAATTGATCATTATTATGTTGTAAATATTAGGAGAAGTAAATATTAAATAATGTATCTGTTCAAGATGAGTGAGGTGTCACTTTTGACATTTATTGGAATGTGTAATCTTCAATAATTTGCCTGTTTTCTTATTACATCTTCATGTACATCTATATCTTCATGTACATGTATAGCGTGTCGTGGCCGAGCGGATAAGAGCACCGGATCCAAGCTCTTGTGTTTCTGATCAGCAGAGTGTGGGGTCGAGTCCCGGTCGTGACACTTGTGTCCTTGAGCAAGACACTTAGCTATAATTGCTTCTCATCACCCAGGGGTAAATGGGTACCTGTGAGGGCAGAGATGGTTCTTGTGATTGATTTAGCTACATATTTGGCAGCACAGGCTGTATACTCCCCAGGTTAAAGGAATGACACAAAAATGGCCCAGTGACCAGGGGTAATAATGTTGAAGCGCCATGAGCGTCACTGAGTGACGGACCTGAGCGCTATATAAGAAGCCACTATTTTTTATTAATAAAAATCATTAGAAATAACTTGAATTTGCCAAATTTTCAATTGTTTTGTGGGTCCATTGGTTTCATTATCAGAAGTATGGATGTGTGCCGTATAACTTGCCCAATAATAAATCAGCTGAAGTAAAATTTCCTCTTAAAATTATACTGTAATGTTATAGTGTAATGTTCTGTAAAATTTATTTCATTTAAAAAAGAATGCACTCCGGAAACGACAACAAAAAGGGCTTGCTTTAATGTGACGTCACTCGTGGAACAAGAAACATAACCAAATCATCTGAATTTACTCTTAAACTCTGGACCCACATATTTTGATAATAAATTTGCAACTGTTCTTTTTGAATTTATAATTATATATAAATCTAATAAAGTACAAATAATAGTAATAACTATAAGGTTTTGTTGGTTCTTCTTCTGTTTTTGTTGGTGTGTTTTGTTGGGTTTTTTTTGGGGGGGGGCGAACATAATTTTTTGTTGGGGGGCGTATAATTATGAGGAAGAAAGGTAGATCGGCGCGTCAGCGCCGCCCGAGAAATATTCTTTTTGTTTTAAATGAAGGTCAAACGTAAGCAATTTTGTCCATTTTGCGTTGGTTTTTTTTGGGTGCGCACTATTTTTTACATTTTGGGTTAACTCTTTTTCTTCTTATTTTTTTGATTCTGGGGTACTTTTTTTTGGGGGGGGGGGCAAAATTTAATAAATAGTCCTTATTTAATAAATAAATAAATAAGAATAAAAAAATAATTTATAATGCGCCAATTCCAGGCAAGCCTCAAAGGCGCACGAGGAAAAAAAAGGGAAACCACTGAAAAATTCAAAACACAATTATTAGGCCTATAGAAGATTAAAAATACAGCGAAACCGAAGCAATGAAGGAGCATAAAAATACAAAACATTAAATAAACAATTTTAAGAGTATACAAGAAAAATGGAAAAAGAGTTTACCAAAAATTAAAAACTCTAAAAAATAGCAAGGAAGATGTACATGTTAAGAAGCTTCACTTTTCATGGTTTATAAACCATGATTCGTTAACCATGTTTTATGATGCAATAATTTTCATGGTTTATAAACCATGTTTTGAAGGTGTTTAAATTGTCATGGTTTATAAACTATGTTTTATGATGCCTCAGTTTTTATGGTTTTTAAACCATGGTTTATAAACCATGTTTTGTTAGGCTTCAGTTTTTCATGGTTTATAAACCATGATTTTTAAACCATGATGCTAGAATTGTCATGGTTTATAAACCATGTTTGAAGGTGCTTAAATTTTCATGGTTTATAAACCATAATTTATAAGCTTTGATGGTATATTCATGGTATGTAAACCACATAAAAATTGACAGCAATTTCTATGGTTTACATCTAATTGTTACAAACCATGGTAAAAACACGTCCAAAAAACGCTAAACAATTAATTGACAAACGGCGCCCCATATTGGACGAGCCCATCTGAGAGTGATTGTATCTTCCAGTTTTGTAAACACTTAGGCCTAATCTTTAAACTAGAGAACAATCGTAAATGGGTTTTTTGCGTTGCTAACTGCTTTACTAATTTTAATAATGTAAATAATATAAAACCTATAGGCCCTACTCTTATGTTGTTAGTGCTGATAGAGAAATAATTTCAACGGTATATTTATATGGTTTTCATTTTCTTTGTTAACGATACGCATCTCTTTTAAAAATGGAGTGTACTCAAACCGCTATTGTAAAATTGCGCAACCCCACCCCCCCCCCCCCCCCCCCCCCTCCTATTAGTAAACATGACTTCCGCCTGTGACCAATGGGGTCTTGTCTTCCGCCCGCATTATAGTAACGACCCTGTTTAGCTCAATACAGAACCATCCGATCAAGGCGTTGATTCAGAGAGTCTACGTGTACATCACACCACGCAAGCACTGCGTATGATCATGCATGTGCACACATCAAGAGACTGCACATTATAGCTCGGGCGGGTAGCGCAATAGCGCAATAGCACAATAGCGCAAAGGGAAAACAAACTAAACAAAAACAAATAAATAAACGCAAATAAAACTCCAACGCCTTGGTCAAGGCTACCTTCACTGTTGATGGTAATTGTATTTGATCGACATTGACCGAACGATAAGGTAAGGATCACTGGTAACTACTTGGCGGACAATTAGGCTCAACAAAAAGGGGGGGAAATGTTTAGCGTCCCCGCCCGCTTCCTTTTTAGAGGCCGCCTCCTTTTTTTAGTTTTTTTTATTTTACGAAAAAAATACATTTAATTAATTTTAACGAAAAGGCACACCGACAAAAAGCTGGCAACCATGTTGAAAAGTAGCCCGGCCGGCCGGTTGTCTTGAAAAATAAGTCGGGCGGCCATTTTTGAAAGAGAAAAAGGGCCCTCCTCCTTCCCTTTTTCAAATAGGCAGGACGCTAAACCTTTTTTATTTTTTATTTGCCTTAATGCTCGCAGTAGACTTATGTATGCTAAACAACCATTCACAGGGCACCAGGGACATACGCAAACATCAATGCTATTTTTCGTAGTTATAATAATTGTTTTCCTGAGTAAAATAATAATCGGTGCTTTGCAAATATTGAAAGGGTGCCGTATATCTCGCGACATCCATCAAAATGGCAAACTTTTGGGAGTTCAAAGTGGCAGCAGATTAACCTGGTATTTGTTTTTCTTTTAAGTGTGCGCATGCTCAGAATGACGTACCTATGGTGGCCCTGAAGGGGCATTAAACATATATTTACGTGAATATTGACGTAAATAATCACAATTTGTATACCAAATCTCGATTATTCAAGTAAATATTGACGTGAATATTCAAGATTTGTATTTCAACCGCAAATAGTCACGTAAATATTTGCTATTTTTGCACCCATTCGCAAATATTTACTTAAATATTCACGTAAATATTTGCGATTTGGAGCCAAATTTGCGAATTGGGGCAAAAACCGTGACTATTGAAGTACATAATTATTTACGTAAATATGTTTAATGTCCCTTTATGGCCACCATACGAACAGGTACACAATGGGGGGGGGGGGGGGAATGCCCGTTACCGCACGTCACTGTAGACTGTTCCCTCATGACACTTTCTGACAAACCCTATGGTTTCATTAAAAGTAAAACCTGACCGACACTACACAGTGGTGCACCGGTACACAATGGAAAAACTATCTGGTACGTCACTGTAGAGTGTTCCCCTTTCCCTCAATAAGGTTAGGGTTATAGGGTCAGGTTTAGGGTTAGGGTTAGGGTTAGGGTACAGGTATGGTTAGGGTTAAGGTTATAGGGTTTTAAGTTTACGATAAGGTTAGAGTTAGGGTTAGGGTAGTGTTAGGGTTAGGGTCTTTTAATGGGTTAAGTTTACACCAAAGTTAGGTTTAGGGTCGGGTTAGGGTTAGGGTTTGGGTTACAGTTAGGGTCAGGGTACGGGTAGGGTAAGAGTTAGGGTTATATAGGGTTAGGTTTACGGTAGGGTTAGGGTTAGGGTACCGTTAGGGTTAGGGTCATTGGACCGATTGAGTTTAAATACAGTTTAATTTAGAGGAATATTATTTGTTAATGTTAGTAAAGTTAGAAAATAAATTGACACTCTCCTGATGGCTCATTGAAGCATGGCTCTTTAGGCCCTTCGGGTATCTCCCGGGATCTCCTCACAATACTACTGTCATCAGACACACTTTGTGAACTCTAACATATTCCAAAATTCATTATTCAATAATAAGTACACTTTATATGTCACACTTTCTAAAGTCATTATTTCTAACTTATTTCAAAAAACAAAACTCAAGAGTAAACATTATTTGTTTACTTAGTTTGGAAACATAGTCTTGTTTCTCATTATCCATTTCTCATTATCCATTCAATTAATGAACCACACTTTTCCTTCTTTACAACATTAACTTTTATAAACTTTCAAATTATTATTACAGTGTTGTTTTATTCATTCTGTGCTCATTAATCTAGACACCATCAATCTGTGTTCTACCTCTCTTTTAGCATAATTATCTATTTTTTGCAGTTGTGGTCTTCCACCTGCCATGTTGCATGACCAATTCTTCGGGAATTCCTTTATTTGTATTAGATGCGTGGTACCTCCCGACCTCATACTGTGTAAACCGTACTGTTTTCGTTAATTCCATTTTTTTTAATAACACCCCTAACAAATATTCTGCCTTTTCATTGGTTTAGAGCGCGTCACATGATATGTCTTAGTTTTACTAGAAACGGCGGCCGTGTGATAGTGCATCGTTTGCCGTGTGATAGTCCGACGACTATCACACGGCGTGCAGTACCTCGACGTCTTTTTTACCCACCTCGAACCCAATCAGTTGTGCATCTGTGTATCTGAAATGCGCGTACGAACGTTACGTGTACGAGGATGATAAATAGTCTGTTGGGGTGTTATAAAACAAATATTGACTGCTTTTACTCGTGCTATGGTTAAAACTACGACTCCCTCAGTGATCCCCGGAGCGTTCTATTTTCCCTCGGCCGCGCCTCGGGAAAATAGCACGCTCCGGGGTTCACCTCGGGAGTCGTAGTTTTAACCATAGCACTCGAAGCAGTCAATATTTGTATAATAGCATCCTGAAATAGCTCCTACACCTTGAGTAGCTAAGTGGTCTATTCAAGAGTGGAGTAAGATTTGGAGCTAGAATGATATGATAAGGCAGTAAAAATGAACGCGTTTTGACCAATTTGGATGTTACACTTGGACATATGATTTTTCTAAATAGAGATTGGGGATAATCTGCTGTACGTGCGAGAAATATAATTTCGGAATTGCAATGTACATTGAGATTATTAGTTCGTCTTCATCGGCGGCTTGAGCAATTTTTATCTGACAGTGTCTGGTCATGAGTCTTGCAATATTTCCACACAATGGACTTAAAGAAATGATCTGTCCAACAAGAAAATGCAATTTCCTAACAGATAATTGAGCTAAATTGAGTATATCATCGATTGTTCTAAGCATTTTGTCTTTGCAGTACTTTCAGTGTACCTCCTTTGGAATCGTAGGATTCCATTCACTCTTTTCTATGTTGCAGACAAAACCAGCTCTTAGTAAATCAATTCTCACATGCTTAGATATTTCTTTAGCTTTGGCATAACCTGATGCATTGTTTCCTGTACTTGGTACGACAAGACCAGGCCTGAGATCTATCAGCAATACGCTTTATGTTCCTCGAACTCGCATGACCAGTTACGGGGACAAGTTACTTTCCAACATATTACCAAGACTTTGGAATTCACTTCCTGAAGACCTCAGACAAAGGCATCACAGCATCACTCTCTTCCAGCAGAAACTAAAAACACACTTGATGCTTCTTTATGCTTCTTCTAGACCGGCGCCTTTGAATGGTTTAAAGGAAAGTGCGCCTTACAAATGCTGTATTATTATTATTATTATTATTATTATAACAAGTGGGAATTTAAAATAGTTTGCAATAACAAAAATTACGAAAACTGCAAAATGCTATAATATGTTCCTTTCCAAAGACGGTTGCCAGAGCGCTCAATCAAAGCCAATGGGAATGTTTCAGTGATTGAACCTCGGATGTAACGCCAGTTTTGATAATATTAGGCCTGCATGATGGATATCAATGTCGAGAAAGCTGCTGCTAAAATGGCACCCCTTGCGTAATAAACCCCTTAACAAAATTAAAAGGCGCCCTCACTGAGGCCATCAGTGATCCCCCGGAGCGTTCTTGTCCCCCTCAGCTTCGCCTCGAGAAAGTAGAACGCGACGAAGATCACCTCGGGCGTCGTAGTTTTAACCATAGCGCCCGCAATATAACAGCCCTTACACAAATTCTGCCTTTTGATTGGTTTCGCGAGTAGGTAATTTTTTTACTGGAAACTGCGCGAACACGACGCGCTACACGCAGCAAACAATGCACTGTAACCCGTAGCAACCAATGCACTATCCCATAGCAACCTTTGTGCTATACCCATAGCAACCGCAGCTTCTTTGTACCTTGGCGTCTAAGATATAATGTATGGGGTGTTCTACAGCAAATAATAATGACTGCTTTTACTCGTGCTGTGGTTCTACGACTTCCATCATCAGGGTGCATAGCCCGAGCTCTTCTTTTTGCACCTCACGGTGCTCAATAATCTTTGGTGTGTCTCCCATAATGGGCTGAAGGAAGTTGAGTCGAAAGAGGGGGCTATCTGACAAAATTGAGTCGAAAGAGGGGGCTTTCTGACAAATTTCTGCTCAGTTCGCCGTATTGGCGGACAACATCTCGGGGGTGGGGGGGGGGGGCAGAATTTCCTACCACGCCGACACGTTTCGGGATTTCGAAAAGTAACCTTTTTTGACATATTATAGACACCGCCAAAATGATTTAGTTTCTGTCAACTTTTCCTCAAAAGGGTGAGCACTCAAGCATATGATGTGATTAGTTTGTGCTTAAAATAAACATTAAGCACATGTCGGAGTCACATTTGTCAAAGATCAGTATCCATTCTTGATGTGACCCAACATACATAACAAACCTATGAAAGTTTAAGCTCAATCGGTCATTGAAGTAAAGAGAAAATAGGAGGAAAAATCTTAATGTTTTCATTGTTTTCAATCATTGAGTTTTTGACTTCCTAGACTCATTTCTCAAAAAATATTGAATTTCAAGCAAAAATGTTTTGAAGCATGTCGTGGCTGAGCGGATAAGAACACCGAACTCAAGCTCTGGTGTTTCTGATCAGCAGAGACATGGTTCGAGTCCCGGTCGTGACACTATAATGTCCTTAGGCAAGACACTTAACCTTGGCAATAATGATAGTATCGTGATGTATAAACACAACGACAGAATAATGAGCATAACGACAATAGTCATTAGCATTATTAGTTCAAGAAGCATCTAACTTTTTCAGACGAAACAAATTCGAAATTCATTTCTTAATTTAAGTCGTTAGCGGGTTGATTGTTCTTTTTACTGATTATAGGCTTAACATTTCGTTGAAATTGTCAATTTCACCTTTCGCCTAAATTAACTTTTTAATTCCGATAATGAATCCAATCGAGAATATTGATGGGTATGGCTCACGCCAAGGTCTCAATGATTATGAAACCATTTGCTATAGTTGTATTTAGCAATGTACTAAGTGACAATGGCTTGCTTGGTCACAACTCATAACTTAAATTTGAATTCCTCAGACTATATGGTAATTTGGGGTAAGCTTTTGCCTATAGTTACATTAGATATGGCGAATTTATTCCCATACACAAATTTTAGGAGTGGATTTTTGTGGCACAATACCTGGGTTTGATCATCTGGAGGTTGATATACAAAAGCTTGTCACGAACCATCTAACATAATGTGGCAATTTAATTCAAAACTAACTGTAGGCCTATTGTGGTAAATCTCATCAACTGAATATACCGTTTGAATAATACAGCTTAATTTACAATTTGTAAATTGTAATTAATGTTGCAAATTCTGGAAATTAAAAAAATCACACAAATTTCAACCGCGTTTCACTCCCCTAGAATGATCTGTGACGTAACTAAGCCCCCACCCTCCATCCCATTAAAACAAATAACTTTTGAAATTAATATTTACCGGATTCAAATTTTACATTTTATAAATTTGAATGTGGCAATGTCAATGTAAAAAAATAAAAATAAAAAATAAATCCGCTTACACGCAGAACCTGTATTTATATTTAACACTCACGTCAGATTATCTTAATAAAACAAACAGTAAATGGCGTAACAAGAGCGCTGTAGTGTTAGGGGGTTGGGAGAAATGCAAACGGAACCAACAATTTGTATTGGCCAGAAATGCGCCCCCACCCCTTTAAAAAAATGGTGCACCCCCTTATGCTCCATTCAAAGTGTTGCCCGAGGCTCAGCACTGTATAGCTCAGGGTTCAGGTAAGCCCGAAGCTCAACGGTGACCTACAGAGACTTGGTCTATTGGTTTTGAAGGTTTCTTGTGGGGAGAGTTAGCATTTCCGCTATTAATTAGATACACACCACGCCCTTCTGCTGAGCACCCGGCGGGTGGCGACTACCGTTCAGAGCTGATGTGGTGTTCCTGCGGCTAGTATCATCATTGATGGGTTTAGTGTAGTCAGGGAGGCAGCTTAATTGAAGACTAGCTGACAACACTACGAATACGATTGAAACATCATGGAGGGACGCAGCAGCTGTATCACAGCCGCGACACTGTTGTGGATTTTTTCTGCATCACTGTTGCCACACGGTAAGTGCATAAATTTCAACTTGAAAAAGTTAATAGCAGGTTCATTTTTAACTACAATTTGTCAGTACTTTTTCACTTTTTTTAAATATAATTTACAGGATTTTTTCTTGAAGTTGTTTTTAAATGTTAAAATCATGCTGTTTTTCTCCATGAAATATTGCTGGAGGAAAAAAGTAACATTCTTTTGATGTATTCCTTCTTGTTAGCAAAACAATTTGCCACATTTTGTACTTTTGTTAATATCAAAGACAAAATACGCACACTTTTTTATTTACAATGTATACTTCATTATTGGGAAAGCTGACAAAAATTAAAGTTTATTGTGGTTCGAGTGGTTATAATTTAAGTAACGGGATAGATTTTGTTATCCCTTGTTCCTCAAACCCAGCCGAAAAGAGGAGGGGGTAAAATTTGCTATCCCTCATTTCCTCAAAACGAGCAGAAAAGAGGAGGGGATATATTGTGTTATCCCTTGTTCCTCAAACCCAGCCGAAAAGAGGAGGGAATAGATTTTGTTATCCCTTGTTCCTCAAACCGAGCAGAAAATAGGAGGGGATATATTTTTTTATCCCGGCTTGTTCCTCAAACCAGCAAAAAAGAGATATAGATTGTTTTTATCCCTTGTTTCTCTAACCCAGCCGAAATGATGAGGGCCTATAGAATTTGTTTTCCCTTTTTCCTAAAACCTATAGCCGAAAAGTGGAAGGGAAAGATTTGTTTATCCTTTGCTGCTCAAACCAAGCGAAAAAGAAGAGATGATAGATTTGTTTATCCCTTGGACCTCAAACATGACAAAATGTGCGTTATTGCTAACAAATAACTGGAATATAATTTTGTTTTTACCCTACACGATGTGGAATTTATCCATTTTAAATTGTTAGCCTAGAGATTGATTTGTAAAATCTGGAGCATGTTTTTCACAAATTTGAGGAGAAAAGGGTAAAAGAAAAATGTGTTGCTTTAAAATCCATACCCAATTATACGATCCATACCCAATTCATCAATTCATCGCTCGTACCACGAACTGACCTAACTGACAAAAAGCACCCACTTTTGCAAATTTTTTTGTATACAAATTATTAATATTCTCATTACTGTTAACATTTTTAGCAAGTTTCAGAACTAAATACGTAGTAGTTTTGTAATTACACTAATTACTAAAAACGACGTATCACTAGATTTGCCGTTTTGTCTTTCCACAAAGTGACCTATCTAGATACGCCACTTTACTAGCCCTATATAGAACTCTTCCTCTGTGCTGTACACAGATTCAGAGTCCAGTAGGGCACGTTTCTGGGGCGGAAAAATTTCAAAGCTTCATAAGTCAACTCTTACCTGCAAGAAGCCACTAATTTCACAAGATTCACATTCCATGGCGGCATACATTTTGCTGCGGTGGGTTTTGGACGTCCGTATTCCTCATTAATCCGTCATTTTCGTAAAATAATGCAGCTCCCAACGTTAAAGAAAACTCAATTTTGTTCGTTTTGTTCACAGTGTCTGCCGTGCGTACGCGCTCATTCCCGTATAAGACGCAGGACGCACGACGCGCATGTCGTGCGTTGCGTTCGCATGTTAACGCTGTGCAGTCAATATACGGTGACCAAGAAGTGCATATTATTTGTTTTATCTTCACAAGTACAAGGCCTAAATATGAATGTTATCGAAGATATAATGAAGGACCATGGCGTTCAATAGACTGTGCAAGTCTCGCGCGTAATCGAACTTCCGGGACCATTGTGGTCCCAACCATATGGAGTTTTACGTGGGCGAGATTTTGTTTCGTCAATTATTTTAGTTTAACGTAGTTTATGACCTAGAAAATTATACATGTTGTTGGGAATGTAATACTAAGTGATAACAAAATATGAAAGTAAAACCAATTCAACAATATAACGAAGAAAACCCGAGAATTAAACTTGACCTCAGCTTCCGGTTAACGGGTTATTGCAAAAAATTAACAATTTTGTGCTCACCTCCGATCATAAAACTTATGTAAAAGCTTGTTTTGGATGCGCGATTATAATCGCCAGATGCTGTAATTGCAAAGCGAACCCTTTTCATTGCAGTCTATGTGTTGAGGCGTCGGCATTCCTCTTTAAACTGCGATACGGGTCAATTTAAAACCCGTTTGACCTTCACGAATCTGCGTATAAGGGGTTTCTAAAAAGCATCCTTGTCCCAGAGTTTTAATTTGGCGGGGTTTTTTTTTAAGCTAAAACTAATTTCATAAAATTGTAATGATTTATTTTTGTTGTTCAGATTTTTTCATGAGATATAATTTAAAACAAAGATTTGATTTCAGAAATAAAAATGTTCTTCGTTTGATGTGTTTTCTTGCACAGTCTATCCCCACCGCATAAGTTAAACAATATTTGCTTACGATTAAAATAGCAGATGTATTTGTTTTTATAATGTTTTGTTTTCATTCTTTTAACTGTTTTTTTAGTGGGCACTATTGCGATTTGTTCATGGGGGCACCTGGAGGCACTGGAATTTAGTGGGGGGGAACGTGCCCCCCCCCCCCCCCCCCCAGGCCCTCGGTGTACGCGCCATTTGCAGGATACAATTGCCCCCGGGTTTCACCCTCAAGCCTCTCGTACCCTCGAACGACTCACACTTTTGGCATTACCCTATACTTACAAAAAAGGAAAAAGCGAGGCCCGATTGAAGCATAATACTCAAGAAGTAAAAAAGAGCCGGACCAAATGAACTTGGCTTCCTAGATCATCTCTCAAGATGGAACGAAACGTCTGGAATGAATCAAGAACCAACGAGTTTCTAGTTTCAACACGAAGTTCAGAAAACGCTTTGGGGAAACGTATAAACGCAGAATATTTAAAAGAATCTGTTCTAGGTTTACCATGATGAAAAGCGAGAACATCGGAACGCCTGCTGTTAATCTTAAAATTGCTCAGAAAATTACAACTAGAATAAGAAGTGTTAAAAACAATCTGCTTAAAGGGACACGTTGCCTTCGGATTGGGCGTTTGATGTGAAATGAACACGGTCGGAAAGATGTTTTAAAAGTAGAATATAATGATCCACACAAACATTCCTCAAAACTGTGTGGTTTTCCTTTTATTCGTGAACTAACACGGTCCGCCCATAAATGGCCGACGTGTTCCTACTAGTCTTATTTCCAGTCGTAAAACGATGATCAGAGTGCTGCTGTGATGTGCCGTGTCTAAGTCTACTCCTCATTATTCCTGTCCACAATAAACATTTGGTATAAACAACACCGGTTGTTTCTCTCGGTTAGTCCCATGACAGTTTTCTTACCCTGATTGACGAGGTTTCTTCTTTTTTGACATGTCTTAAATCTGTTTTTTGTGGCGATCCATTTTGACGGTGTAGGTATTTACATACACTTACATACAAGTACAAACCGAGCTACCTGAAGCTAGCTACGCCGCGTATTCGCGGAATAACCAGCCACCCAGCCACATATTCCGAAAATAGAATACATGCAACACAGGGAGGTGAACAGATGAGCCATAATACTCACCTCCCTGTACTGCATGTGTTCTATTTTTCAGAATATGCGACTGGTTATTCCGCGAATACGCGGCTGGCAATTTGGGGCCCAATACTGTGCTAGCTTTTACATTTACGGAAATAAATGTTTGATTGAATTGAATTGAGCTTCAGAGGTAGAGAATGGTATGTTACCCAGTGTTCATCTGATAGGTTTATCAGGCCACTGGCTACGGCAACAGCCTAACTACTGTTCATCGCGCATTTTACGGCTGGAAATACATATACGTTTCGCGGGAAAGATGTCGAGGGGTCAGAGGCCAATGTTGTTTTTTAAAATCACCATTCACTAATTATTACACATTAAAGGTGTTTTATTGCAAGAACAACTCTTAATAAGGATAAGGAACACCTACAAACAGTAACATTTCATGAGATTTGAAGGCAACGTGTCCCTTTAACAATAAAGGATAAGTTTAAACATTCCCTACATTTAGTTAAAATCATCATTCCCAAAGTATTAAGTCTGTCCAGGTAGGACTGTTCCATATACTTTGACGCAAAATCATCCTGCTACCACTAACTTGAATCCTTTCGAGTATGTCAATATGTTTCCTTTTGTGTACCCACCAAACAGGTGAGCAATAAAAATGCCAGAGTTGGTAAAACAAGTGATTTGTACAGGTTTAAAAAAAAAAACTTCAGGACTACAATAGATGGATTGCAATACGCGTCATTGACCGCCATCTTTGATGTAAAACAATGGAAAAGTGCACGCGTGTACGCGCTACGCACGACTCTCAGCCAATGATAGCTCTTCACGCGTGCACAATTCATCAAAGATGGCGGCCAATGACGTCTATTGCAATCCATCTATAGACTGTGCAAGTCTCGCGCGTAATCAAACTTCCGGGACCATTGTGGTCCCAACCAGTGTTGTGCCATATGGATTTTTACGCTGGCAAGATTTTGTTTCGTCTATTATTTTAGTTTAACGTACTTTATGACCATGAAAATTAAATATGTTGTTGGGAATGTAATACTAAGTGATAAAAAAAATGAAAGTAAAATCAGTTCAACAATACAACGAAGATAACCCTAGAAATAACCTTGACCTCAGCTTCCGGTTACTTGCACAAAACTAAAGGCCTTTTCACACTACAACAAATCTCCGTGTTGGACACGGATACGATCCGTGTAATGTGGACTGACCTTTTCACATTACAACTTTTCAACACGGTTTCGATCCGGATAGAGCGCTTTAACCGTGTCGAAACAACCCTGCCCAGGAGGTGGGTTGAGAAATCTCGATCCGTGTAGAAAATTCCAACATGGATTGAAAGCCGTAGTGTGAACACCTCCGGGTTAATTTTCGATCCGTGTTGAGCATGCAGGCGCAATCCGCACGCTGTAGTAGATAAGAACGTAAAGAAAGTCGCCGCGTACAAAAAGTCACCGCACCACGTTGCGTAGCGACACATACCATTTCGATCCGTTTATAAGACACTGCAGTGTGAAACGGTCGCACAATGTCCGGATTAAAAGTTACACGTGTAACCCAAAAGCTGATTTCTATGGTGGCCCTGAAGGGACATCGCTCATCGCAAATATCTTTGCAAATATTTGCGATGTCGCAAATATTATCGCAAATATTATCGATAATATTTGCGACGTCGCAAATATTATTGCAAATATTTGCGACGTCGCAAATATTATCGCAAATATCTTTGCAAATATTTGCGACGTCGCAAATATTATCGCAAATATCTTTGCAAATATTTGCGACGTCGCAAATATTATCGATCGATAATATTTGCGACGTCGCAAATATTATCGATCGATAATATTTGCGACGTCGCAAATATTATCGCAAATATTATCGATAATATTTGCGACGTCGCAAATATTTGCAAAGATATTTGCGATAATATTTGCGACGTCGCAAATATTTGCAAAGATATTTGCGATAATATTTGCGACGTCGCAAATATTTGCAATAATATTTGCGACGTCGCAAATATTATCGATAATATTATCGATAATATTTGCGACGTCGCAAATATTATCGATAATATTTGCGATAATATTTGCGACATCGCAAATATTTGCAAAGATATTTGCGATGTGCGATGTCCCTTCAGGGCCACCATAGATTTCGCTCAGAGCTAGTGTGAAAGCGAAGCAGTTTGTATCCGTGTTGAAATTTTACCGAGCCAACACGGACCCTATCCGGATAAGTTTCGACACGGATCGAAAGTCGATAGTGTGAAAAGGCCTTAAGAATTTGTGCCCACCTCCAATCACCAAATTTGTTTCGGTCGCGCGATTATAATGACCAGACGCTGTAATCTTGTCAGACGCTAAGCCTTTTCATTGCAGTCTACGGTTGTTGAGGCATCAGCGTCCTCTTAAAACTGCGTCACGCATTAATTCTACGCCCGTGCGATCATTGCGTGTCTGCGTTTAAACCTGCTTTTAGTGGTTGCACGTACTCAGGCGTGGATTTACAAAAGGGGTTCCTAAAAAGTTAAGATCAAATAAGCAATATTGTCCCAGAGTTTTTAATTTGTTTCAACAAAAACTAACAAATGAATTGTGTGTTTATTATGAAAGCTAAAACACATGTTATACAAATTGTAATGACTATTTATGTTGGTCAAATTTTTTCATAGATCTAATTTAAAAACAATGATTTTATTTCATGTAACCCTGGGTTCACCTTCAAAAGTAGCGGGAACCGGAAATAATTTACAACTCCCTTTTTGAAATAAAAACAAAGTTTAATAGAGAATTTGAGATTTGATGCACAAAAACAGAAACTCTGATTTATTTAAACAATAACTCACCAATCAAAAGAAATGCAGAATATAAACTTTACAATAAACAGGATCCTGAAATATTTAAATAATACAAAAATGAGCTCAGATGGAAAAAGACGCCAAATAAAATTAAATCTCTGTTAGACGCGTAGTCCGAATCCAGTCCTCTGGCGGTAGACCATCCTTCAGTGGACGAGCATCGTATAGAAGTAAGTGGTTGGTGCACCCGACATCAAAGGTTAGATTTAAATAAAATCTGATACTTGCGAGTTTCCGTAGGGTTGGTCCCAGACGTACTGGATGGGCGATCTGGGCATCTACGTGTAGATCATAGCCTCAGAAAGGGGTCGCACTAAATACCGGCAACTGACGACGCCTGACGACAACTGACGACAACAAATTTTTAAGGCCCTTTACAACAACGTTTGAGCATAAATAAACCATTACGTATACGAGAGTCATATGTATCTATATAACCTTCATTCTGTTGAAAATGTTTTATTTTTAACTGTAAAAAAGGGTTTTTTTACCCCGCAGTAGTAACAACCAGTAGTGTCCGCCATGTTGACTTTGGAACGTGCCTGGGCGATACCATTGTACTGCAGGGGTAAAAATAAAACAAGTAATTTACCTTTTTTATTTTTTGCACCAGTGGAAATCTTCTGTTATTATCTGTCAAAACAAAACATTAAAGTATTAAAGATAAATTGCCTGATCTTCCGCAAACTTGTCTAACCCAAATTACGCTTTTCTTTTCGTAATCTTATTATGTAGTTCGCTTTTCTTGAAACCAGCATCTCTTTTGCATGATAAGTATATTTTAACCAATTGTTCTTATAAATTTAAAATACTTTACATGTATCATGGTTGATTAATTTATTTTTCTTGAAACCAGCATCCTTTGAATAACTTTGACTTTTCATATTTTGAAATACATTTATTTCATGGATGTAGTACGCCTTTCTTTTCGTAATCTCATTATGTAGTTCGCTTTTCTTGAATAAAGTATTTTAAATCATATTATTTGGAAATACATTTATTTTCATGGATGTAGTTTGCTTTTTTTGAAACCAGCATCTTTTTATAATTTTGACTTGTACTAATAAATACTGTCAAAATACATAATTAAAAACACATTATCATTCTCATGATTGTGTGATGTTACTTCACTAAGTATTTATTAAATTATTTTAATATATACATTAAATAAATATGATTTTGAACGTCCTTCCTTGCTTGCTCTAGTGTATCCAACCATCCCCAACCAAGTGCAATGTGAGAGTAATAAACATTTCTGTTTTTGATAGTTACAATGCAATTAGTCTTCTTCAAATAAGTTATTTTGTTTGGTAAAAGCATGGGAATTCCAACAACAGTGAATAAAACCAGAAGGTAAATAACTCCATGATAAAACTTACCTGGTCTGGGTAAAGTATCACAATGTACATACTGTGTACTGTCTACTATTAGTAACTACACATACATCCCATACCAGTCCTGTCTTTGTTAAGATGATAGCGCCCTCTATAGTCAAGAATGTTTTTGGTACATTATTAATTTAATGGTATCATTGAAAAACACAAGAATATTTATGACAGCCACTTAATATCTATTCTTTCAAATATTAAAAGATCTTTTAAATAAATTCATAAAAAACAGCAGTACATAAACAAAGAGAAAAAAACGACTATGCCCTAAGAACTTACCTATTGCATAATGGTATCGTCCAAGTACGGTTGAAAGACAAGAAGGCGAAGTTACTACTTCAGGGTAAAAGAACCCTTTTTAAACAGTTAAAAATACAATTTTTTCAACAGAATGAAGGTTATATAGATACATATGACTCTCCTACACATATGTAATGGTTTATTTATGCTCAAACGTTGTTTTAAAGGGCCTTTAAAATTTGTTGTCGTCAGGCGTCGTCAGTTGTCGGTATTTAGTGCGACCGTCAGAAAGACATCAAAGCACCAGTTCGGTGTTACTCAGTGTGTGTGGTTATCCTCGATCCAGTAGTCTGAGCCTAAAATAGAGAGTATGGTCCATGCCATAATTATAATACTCTTAACGAATACAAAAGCTTCCTTTGGACTAACGTTGTCCAGTGCTTGGGAATATGACTATCTCAAACTATTTGTTGAAAAATTCCTCAAGCTAAACCAATTTCACTACACATCATGTGAAAAGGATAAATTTCATACAGGGGAATTATTCTTCCATGTAGCATATCAAAATAGTATAATTTGTCTCATTAAAACAAGCTCGGTAACTCGAGCTAAAGTACGCCAGAAACTTTATCACAAGACAACAAATTGTGTCTTTAAGTTATGGCTTTCATAAATGCAGCACGTACAAAACACATACAAATATAGTACACTCAGGTACAAAACTAAAATCTGTTTCACTGCAAAACTTTATCATCAGGACAACAAGTTGTGTCCTTTAGTTTAGGCAGGTTAACCGCAATTCACTTAAATATATACATAATAAAATCATACACAAAATATAATAGACTTAATATAATTCTTGATTATATTTAGAACCAGTCCAAAGCATGAAGACTGCACAAATAGCATAACTCCCCACAATACATCAGCTGAGACAGCTGGTGGTTAATGTCATGACTATTTTATCAGTTCTTATCAAGAATACAAAATACAATTTCAGGAGACAGGAAAAAGGTCTCTCCTCAAGAAATCAAAAGTTGAAACAAATCTTTCAGAGAACTTTAAAATGCATTGATAAAATGAACAAGGGTAAAATACTGTCTCTGAACTCAATAATCAGAAATAAACTTAACTTTAAAGAAACCTTGCTAAAACTCCTCAATTTTAAGTTATTAACAAATACAAATTAAACTCACCTAAAATAGAGAGCCAACATTCATAAAAGAATAAGTTGTCTTCAAAGTTGCAGATAATAAGAATGCTTGAAGAAATTGATGTGACAAGCACTTGAAGAAAGGAGAGTCGCAGAGACACATCCAACTGGAACGATGGCAAATGGTGGAGTGCTTGGTCTGACCTAGCCTTTTGTCAAGGCCATCGTGGCTTGGACAGCTTTGTAAACAGTGGAGCGACTTGAACGGGAGACCACCAACGCGCGCGAGCCGAGTGGCGAAGCCACGAGGGCCTTTTCCAACTTGTTTGCGGTTTTTCAATGAATTATTCATGAAGTATGAAACGTGCGTTATGTACTTCTGATTGGTTTGGACTTTTGCTACCGTTTCGGGTAGCAAAAGTTGAGATTATAAAGAAACACCCAGTCAGTTTCCCTTGTGGTTTATTATTTGATATAAAGAAACACATTAGAAACCGCAAACAAGTTGGAAAAGGCCCTCTTGGCTTCGCCACTCGCGTGCGTGGTCTCCCATTTCAGTCGCTTGGGATCGCGGCTCCAAGCCACGAAGGCCTTGACAAAAGGCTAGGTCTGACCAGAATTTTGGGCCAAGCCAGCACTCCGACCATGCCTCAGCTAAGGTCAGCTGTTCATTCTCATTGGACAGTTTGAAAAATAACACTCATGGCTCTAAAGTTGATTGGTCCATTTGAAACAGAGGGAGTGAAAGAAAGTGTAAATCTTTACGACTTTACGACATTGAAACATTATTGAAACATTTTACAAACGGATGTGTATGTATATGCACAGTATACACTATTTGAATTACGGTTGCTCTCTGCTACGTGCCGTTGAGACTGCTTGGACGAGTCCATTTTATCAGAGGGTATTATCTTCAAATGTTGTAAATTCACAAAATCTTTACACCAGAAAACATTTGTAAAATGTTTGTTTGCGTTGCCAACCGCTTAAGTAATTTAACAATTTAATAAACAACATATATTTAACGTAAACGACATGAATAACATATCTGTTTAAGATGTGTATGTTGCATCAGAATAACAATTACCTGCGGCAAATGTTTCCGTCCGTCAACAGAGATCGTTTGAACGCAAACTAAGTATCGGCAGAAACCATTTTCTCAAAAAAACATCAACAAAAAGGTCAGCTGTTCATTCTCATTGGACAGTTTGAAAAATAACACTCATGGCTCTAAAGTTGATTGGTCCATTTGAAACAGAGGGGGTGAAAGAAAGTGTAAATCTTTACGACTTCACAGCTTGGGGATGTGGTCATGGGTTTAGGAAAAGGTACTGGTTAATCCCAGAGATAGACAAACGGTGTATCTCCACATCCTCCAAGAAGGTAGAAGATTAAAAGCATGGTTGAATAGACAGTAGGTGAAGATCAAAGAACATGAGTTAAAACACCAGCTGAATGCCTGGCACCAGCTGAATAGCCTGGCACCAGCTGAATAGCCTGGCTGGTAACCACAAGTACACAAAGGGTTGCCATGGCTAGAGAAAAAAAGCACAGCCATTGCTATTGAAAATGCACATGTGAAATAAACACATAAGCAATGAAATAGGAAATCAGAAAATACATAATGTAATAATAAAACATATTTTGTAAAACAAAATATACTCGTAAGACCACATTTGGGCAGGGTTACATTCAGAAAAATATGTCCTTCGCTTGACGTGTTTTCTCGCTCCGATACGCGCGAGACTTGCACAGAATATTGCCAACTATATCTACGGATCTGTCTTATCAAACGGTTACATTTAGATACAGTTTCTTTGACCTGGAGATCCCAAGATACATTGCTCTGAATTGAACACCCGAGCAATTTCCAAGAGTCGACACATTCTAGTGGAGCTCCATTTAATTTGTAACATGGCTTTGGAGGTTTCTCCAGGATAAACGAACAGTTTTACATTTATCTGGATTTAACTTTAGAGAGTTAGACTTAGCCCAGTCTGCTATAGTCATCAAGTCATTTTGAAGATCTGGATCACAATTATGGCAGTAGACATTCCTAAATATAAAAATGTCATCTGCATATTGAACAATACTGGACGACAAATGAAGCTGCAGATCGTTGGCATAAATTACAAAAAGCAATGGGCCAAGTACGGATCCTACGTTGAAAATAATCTCATTCTACCCTCGCGACGTGGACTGGTCGAAGCTCCCCACACAAAAACATTTTACAAACAGATGTGTATGTAATGCACAGTATACACTATTTGAATTACGGTTGCTCTCTGCTACGTGCCGTTGATACTGCTTGGACGAGTCCATTTTATCAGAGGGTATTATCTTCAAATGTTGTAAATTCACAAAATCTTTACACCAGAAAACATTTGTAAAATGTTTGTTTGCGTTGCCAACCGCTTAAGTAATTTAACAATTTAATAAACAACATATATTTAACGTAAACGACATGAATAACATATCTGTTTAAGATGTGTATGTTGCCTCAGAATAACAATTACCTGCGGCAAATGTTTCCGTCCGTCAACAGAGATCGTTTGAACGCAAACTAAGTATCGGCAGAAACCATTTTCTCAAAAAAACATCAACAAAATCGTCAAATATCTAGGGAATGTACCAAGGGATTTTGTTTAAACTTTCAGGAATGGAAGATCTATTCCTAAATATTATGTTAATGGAAAACAATCAGAGGATGAACGATAATTTGTTTCACATTATGTCGATATTTGTAGCCATTTTAGGGGAGACGTTTTGTAACAAAATTCCACCTGGACCCATTCATACACGTTAGCCGTTGCAATAAACCAACGGAAATTTTTTGGTTATATTTTTACGCATTTTATTTAAAACTAAGCACCTCAACAATTGAAAATACTCTTACAATAATATACACTGTTATGTTTTCAGTGCTGTTAAAGAGAGAATTTTAACGGTATACATGGATTTTTTATTTTTATGGTCATCAACCTCTTTTTAAAATGGAGTGTACCCAAACTGCGATCGCAAAAGATTGCGCAACACCCCTTCCGCCCCCCCCCCCCCCTGGTCCAGACAGTGATCGAGGAGCTGTTTTGGAATAGTTTACACACAATAGATGTCAGTGAAACCAGTCTGTAGTTAAGCATATTATTTGCTTTATCACCAAGCTAGTATACTGGCACCACATTAGCACATTTCCATTGCGTTGGGATACAGCCAATACAGAGAGCGTGATTGTAAAAGTTTTAGTCAAAGCAGGTATATTATAGTATAGTATAGTATAGTATTATATTGTCACATATACACATAAATATATATACAGTGAAATGCATTTTGGCTTTGCGTGTCTAAAAACATTAAAATACACACAAAAACTAAGAACGCACTAAAAGTCACAAATACAAAATTCCTACACAAGTATACAATAGTACACATTACAAAAGTGTTAAAACAGTATATGATTGCAGGATATACTAATTTCAACATGTGAGTAGTAATACCATCGGGACCGACCATGAGCTTCACCAGGGGGAAGCTTGGTGAGTTGAGGAAAGTCTAACACAGGGGCAGTGTTGCAACAGGAACTACTCGTAGGCTTGGTGAAGAAACTAGCGAATAAACAGTTAAATCCATTAGCAATCTTGGCAGGGTCCCAAATCTATAGCACCATCGACTGAAAAAGACTCAGCAGCGTCTGAAGATTTGCGTTTATTCTTAACGAAAGACCAAAAGGACTTCCGATTGTCTTTTTTCTTGAAAAGCTGGGTGACAAAATCGCTGTATGCTTTTTTAGAGGCGATACGAACTTTATTCCTGATGAGCTTATATCTATTCTAAACAACCTCAGTTCTTAATTGACGAGCCCTCCTAAAAAGTCTCCGTTTTTCTATAATAAGTTTATGCAGCTCTCCAGAGATCCAGGGTTTCACTTTCCTTCGACAGCTACGTAGTGAAATACATTCGCGTACGCATTCAAGCAAAAAATAAATCGGTGAACTCGGACCAAGCCTTATCAATGTCAGAATAGTCATAATGATCATCCCAAGGTGATTTAAGCTTCCTTTTTCTTTTTCTTTTAGATAGGGCCTATGATATATCATATGCGTTACTATTTTTTTTATTTCAAGTTGCTCTTTGTTTTATTGCATTTATAGTACATTTTGGTCTTAAGTTGCCATCACTATAGTGCACCCAAGAGGTACACTTATATATCATTAGTCCTTGCTTTATGTGTGATCATACCCAAGGTGATTTAAGCTTCTTTTTTCTTGTTCTTTTAGGTATGTCACATTATATGCAATACAAGTATTTTTTTCTAACTTGCACTTTGTTTTATTGCATTTATAGTCTTTTGGCCTTGAGTTGTCAGGGGCGTCAATCTGTCTTGAATTATGGGGGACATGTCTGCATGGCCTAGACAAGCTCTCCTTTCTGTAAATATTACATACAATTGTTATAAAAAACTTAGACTTGATTCAGAGAGAAAAAACTTAGACTTGATTCAGAGAGAGAAAGAACGAGAAACACTAACAAATGATATATTAATCTTATATTATACTTGAATCACATACAAACGTTTAATATTAGACAATCTCCATCCCTTCCTTTCCCGCCCCCACCCTGTTTGCCGATGGACAATTATGAATGCATGTTAACCGGGCTCACTGTGAATGTTTGAATTATTCAACCGTCTCTTCTCTGTTACCATTGAATCTTAAAACAGGTTTTATTTAATTGTACAATGACAAACTCCCAGCATACTTCTTAGATTTGCATCGTTGACAGCAACTGCGTGCCCAGGATCATGTCTTAGAGGGGGAGGGGTGCAAACAAAAAACCAATGTAGAAGTTGGGGTCCAACGGCCGGCGTTTTTAAGCACCTTTTGATCTATTTTAAGCAATACTCAACATACCAAAGTGTACCAAATGTTGTATTGTAAATGGATTGGGATACTCAACAGATAAGAGGGAATATAAATAGTGTTAAGTGAAATGAAAAGTATTTCAATGTTGATGGTTTATACAGGTTTCCAAATTGCCTGGGGCGTCCTTGTAGTTACTATTAATTATACTGACCGATTCAGCCCATTAATGTTCACAGGTTTGTTATTTTATGCATATGTTGGGATACACCGAGTGACAATACTGGTCTTTGATAATTACCAAACATGTTCAGTGCCTTTAATATAATTAATTTGTACTGTACTACTGCACATGAAAATGTGGGTATGTGTGTGAGAAATTCATGCAGCTGAAAGAAAAAACTTAAAATAAATAAATTGTTTCCATAAAACAAGAAAACAAATGTGAAAGTGTTGTCATAATGGTGGTAAACAATTATAGTTATTTAACTGACCGGTGCTTCCCTCACTAGAAGTGTAAAATAAAATAAAACGATCTACTTATTGCATCGGAGGAATGGAATAATGCTTTAACATGTTTTTTGTTTTGTTTAATGGGCTCGAGCGGCAGCCTACTTTAGACAAATGCACCAAACATTTGAAAAACCAAACGTCAGGAAGCCAAAGTGAAAAGTTTGTAAGACCAAAAATGTTATATATTGGTTTTCTACTCAGTAATCAGCTTGGTGTACTGGTGTACAAGTTTTTTCAAAAAAAATCTCCGATGAAATATTTTATGAGCAAATGACTCGTGAGCTAGTCTTCTCACAAGAGAGTCGGGCACCTCAATGTTTGTCCAACACCGCATTCAGTTTAATGTAGCATTTCCTTACGCAGCAGCTGATTGGTTAATTATTATAGGCAAGATAGTGAAATCAGTTTGGTTCACGGTTTGACCAATCACGTTTGGGCTATCATTTTACAAGCGAGATATGGCGGACATTTCGATTATGAACATTAACGCCGACAAAGACGGATTCTTTAAAGATCTACTTCAACGATAATTGAGAAATAAAACAGATTTCTTAATCTCATACGTAATGTTATTAAGTATTCTGAATTTGTAGATTGGATTGTTTTACACCAATATTTTTTTCGTAATTTTAACTGAAAAAATTAAACCTTTCTTGGGGTTTTTAAAAACTCGCGCGCTTCCATGGCTCCCTCCATAGGCACTGTGCTTGTCCAATTTAGCACTTGCATTTACGCGCACCACAAACCCACTATAGGATACGTGCGTGAACCAGCGAATGATGACGTACTTGTTGGGACGGGAAACCAGGAAGTAGCGAGGTGTCGTGTGTTTACACGGTAACTATGTATGATGATCTCATTATTCGAAGACATTCACCAAGTTAAGACGAGATAATTTACCGTCCTGAACTCATGTGCTGTCGGTGGATGTACTTCTGTAGTAGCATAATACTATATACAATAGTTTTAAATGTTTGTTGATAATAAATAGCCACAGGTTTCATTCAAACTGGTCATCACAATATCACATCAAGTTTGTGAAAAATGCAAAATTAAACAAGTGGTATTCACACCATCAGCACTGGTGTTTTGTGGTAGCACTTTGTTGGCTTCGATAATCTGCTCATAAACACAGGGTGTTTAGATAATCTTCCAAGTTAGCTGGTGGACAGTACAAACGAACTATTCAAACCTAATCTCCCCACTCCAAGCTGATGTGTACAATTGGGCTTTGTTAAGATCTCGTTTGTGCTCTTAACCTTTTGAGGAATCCTAGATGTATTACAACTAGATCATTTAAATAAAAAACAGCGACTGCTTAATTGGCAGTTTGAATTTTCTAGATAAATGCTGTTTCCTACAGCGCCATTTCAAATGCTAATGGTACAAAGCCCAATTGTACACAGCTTGGAGTGGGGAGATTAGGTTTGAATAGTTCGTTTGTACTGTCCACCAGCTAACTTGGAAGATTATCTAAACACCCCGTTACGTTGACGTTAATGGAAATATATAAGTTCGCGATCCTCTGCGGCCAGTGGCTCAAACCTACATGTATATGGTTCGGCAACTCCCCCAGCTTCATCAACGCCCTCTTCGTCTTCGGAGGAGCTCCCTCAACCGTCAGAGCTATCCTCACTATCAATACTATCATATGTATTTACTAATTCTTCTTCGTCTACACTATGTTCCTCCCACGATCCGCTAGTGTCTGACATTTTGTTTTCGTAACCGTGAAAATAGCTATAGACGCGTACAATAAACACACTCCGCTGCGCGGGGGGTAAACAAGCCGTTTCCACTCATGTACGTCATCAAAGTCTATGGTATATTTTCATCACGTGACACGCTGTTTCCAAAAACTCGCTATGAGGAGGGGGTGAACGCTGGTCAAAATGACCCTTTTTTTTAATTACGCAACCACCGCTAAGGATTTTCTTTGAAATATACGTAATCATGAAACACAAATTGATTGGATTTCGGCAAAGTTTAAATTATCTTAGTGCCGTTGAAGTAGATCTTTAAGTGTTCTCGACTGTTTCGAGTTTCCTTAGAAATAAATAATATAGCGAAAGAATAGATCAATAGTGTACATTCCATCAGTAAAATTCTTCTGCACGATTTCGTTAACTATTAAGCAAATGACTTTTCCGGAGACCCTTATTTCTGCACACGGATGCTTATGTTTTTGGTCTCATATCTCTTTATTTTGAATACAGAAAATTGTGTCACAATTTTGTAGGTAAAATGAATTTTTGAAAACATGTCATCCAAACTCATTATTTATGCAAAACCGTGACGGTCATGCATACGCAGCAAATGAAAGGAAGCACTTTTCTGACCCTGCGCACTGACTGACTGTCAATAGCAACTTTCGGACAATAATAATTGTTTTAAGCTGTAGGCTACATTTGGAGAAAAAAGGGGGAATCTTGAAGTTAAACAAGTAGGATTTGAAGCTTTGCATGGTGGGAGTATAACTGAGAGAGGTTTGCGGCAACACCATGTTAAATTCTCTTTTGAGTACTGTTGGTTCTGAGTAGAGTCGTTAACCACCGGTTCTTTTCAGAAAGAGATTTTAACATGGTGTTACCGCAAATCTCTCTCAGAAGTTAAACAATATTATGTTTTCATTACTACTTAATTTTTATCAAAGAATAATTTTATTTCACCAGCACTTTTTCTTGGGCTCATCAGGGTGAAGTATGTTTTCTGTAACAATAAAAGGCGGACTAGGCGTTGTATAAATGTGATTCGCTTCGCCAATTTATATAACTATGTACACAGATCGGATGTAAACTGCAAAAGCATGCTTGTCATGAGGGGCTTGGCAAAGTACAAATAATACAGCTGTTAAGTGGATACTATAATTTATGCTCATTCAGTTTAAGGGAAATCGGGCATTCCTGAAGAACTTCAAATCGAGTTAATGTCTGTATTTTTCTAACAGGTTTGGAGATTCTATTGGATGGCGTGACACTGCAACTTACTCGTGACGCTTCATGTTGTGGTAGCTGCAGTGCCTGGCAAAACGAACTGGTCTGCAAATGTGACCCCTTCTGCGTCAATTATGGGGACTGTTGTCTAGACTATGCACTCTTCTGCACCGATATCGAGCCAAGGAAAAATGGAAATATAACTTTAGTTGGAATGGAAAATTGCACTATTGATCAGGTCAATGGCACGAGCGAGGGCGAAGTTTCAACTTCCGAAGATAAGTGCCGGGTATACAAGGAGGAAGCGACACATGCATTGGTTCAAGAGTATCTCTGCCAACTGAGGGCGCTGTGGTCGCCAGTGATTCTCAAACGACGATCAACTATTAAACAATTTGAGAGAGCTCCTGGGCAAAACGGTTACATTTTGATAAAGGATTGTAGATTGGATGCATCAGAAGATGAATTGCATGCCTGTCAGATGAAACGCTCATTAGCAAGTGTTCAACACCTTCATGACGTCATTGCACTTCTCCCAGTTACCGCTGCAAATGGACTGCACTATAATAACATACATTGTGCTTTATGTAATGGTTACGAGTCCCAAAATGTCATATTTTGGACTATTTTTTTCGGATGTATCCCAACGGACCTTGATCTTGATTTTGCATTAAGAAAAAACATTTCACTTGTGGCAACAAACTGTGAGATTAATTTCGTGGGCAGCCCTAGATCCTTTCCATGGGAGGTGGCGCCACTTCGTGAGACGTCGTTTGCATCCCATCATTGCAAAGACTCGCCGAACGCAGACGCTTGCAGTGCCTACTCGTTACCATATCTCGGCTATACGAACAAACACTGTTTGTTGTGTAGTAAAGAGAGCACTGCAAATGACACTAAGGATAATAAAGATTATAACGGTTCTAAAAACCAAAATTCGGAACCTCCTCCAGGACCGCCTTTGCCACTCAGCGCACTTTTCGATTTCTCACCATCGGACGGTGCAGCTTTATCTCGTCGTGGTCAAGACACGACGTATATCGAGACAACGTGCAATCATGGACAAACCTATGACCAGTCGACGGGTGAGTGTCGTGAATTCTTCTGCCCATACGGTCAGGTAGTCTCAGACGATGGTTTCACGTGTGTTTCTCTCGGCAACCAAACGAACTACTCCTTCAGATTTGACACCAAAGTTCCCGATGGGGGATTCTCTTGCGAAGTTTTTATTCAAACTAAATTCCTCGTTGATGACCAAAAAACGCTCGCTTCAGTTCTTTTTCACCAGATATTGGGTAATGTTTCGGTTTACACTTCTGAACTAAAACTCGATTATTCGAAAATAACAAATCTGAATCAAAGTTGCTCCCGTATCAAAATGCCGTACCCGTACATTCTATCTGTTCTAGCTCATGTAGGCAACACAACCAGTATCGAATCAATATCAGAGATGGTTTTAGACGCCTTGAATAAAACAAAATGCTGGGAGTTTACCAACATGTCTTCTTCAGTGTCCAAAGTTAGAATAAGGAATTTCGATAAAGTGTTCCTGCAGGATCGATGTGCAAAGCAAGGACAAGAACTCAAACAGTATACTCTGGATGGATACCAAAGGTTTTTAGTTGAGGGTGTTTCTTACATTCAGTTCTTACTAGACAATGAGACTTATGTCCTTCCATCGCTTAAGACGATGCAAGAAATAACCATTACATCAGGAAAACAGACTGGGCAGTCTGTTTTGACGTGCAGTAACAAATTAATCTGCCCAATCGTTGTGTTAAATTCAAATGAGTTTAACGTAACTTCAATGGGCTCAGTGCTGATGTATCATGACGCAGCGGGCCGAAATTTATCATCTCGTGATGTCATCGTGATGTCTCAAGGAAAGATAGCCGTGTGCCGTTCCGATACCGATAATCAAGATTACCCCCAAGATGAATACGACACCAGCAAAATAATAGTATCCATGGTCGGTGTGTCTATTTCTCTAGTGTTTCTAGTGATGTCTCTGTTCACTTACTACATGTTCCCTGAACTCAGAAATTTGCCTGGTAGGAACATGATGAGTTTTCTGGTTGCTATGTTCGCTCTATTGATGACGTTCATCTTTGCTGTTGGATCCCCTCTATCTCAGGTCACTTTGACAACAACCGCTTCTTGTCTCATCTTCGCCGTTCTGATGCACTATTTCCTGCTGGCCGTCTTTTTCTGGAGCAACATTATCTCCCTACACTTTGTGCGCACATTCGGCCTCGGTGTTAGGCTCACGGGATCGACAGGGCAGCGGGGCGACTGGCGAGCATTCCGGCTGTACTCGGTCTACGGCTGGGGTGCTCCCATTGTCTTTGTTGGAGTTGGTTGTGCGTTGCACTTCTTAGCCGAGATTGGTGGCCGGCGGGAGAATGTCTATAACGGCTGCATAATATCCGGTGGGGAGGTTGCTATCTACCTTGTGGCCGTCCCTTTATCATGTCTCATGTGTCTTAATGCGGTGTTCTTTACTCTCACATTGGTAGGGATCAAGAAGACTCGGAGAGAAGTGAGACAGGTCCATAAGAAGAAAGGACGACTTGAGACTTTCCATATGGAGTTGAGTCTCTTTGTGAAGGTAGGTGAATTCAAAATGTAAGGACCTATCCAAGCTCACTGTAATACACCAGGGACACCCGATTCGACTACCCACCGCTGTTATTAAGCAAGGCTTGAGGGGGGTAAATACCTCACTATATTATTAGCGGCGCCCGTACATGTTCTCATCTTACGTGTTGTCACCCGCCACGCTTGTAGCGAGGGGTGTCATTTATTGCAATGTTTACGATAGAGCTGCTAATAAGACCCCAAACTATACTAAGCACAAAAATGTAAGCAGTTAAAATACTACAGCATGTAGTCTTGTTTCTGGTGCCCCGTTTATTTTACTTCAGTAAAAATTGGTTATAGTCAGTATAGTTTCATCTTAGCTATGATAGTGCACTACTTGTATTTTTGTTTCAAATTTCGAATTTTTCACTACAAGATTTTTTACAAAAACATGCCTTTTTCTATTACATGGGTAAGTTTTGTATGGGTTTTTCATTTCACAACAGGCGAATAACATAAATGCACCTAATGCTATTCTTAATATTTTGCACTAGACCTTCGTAGCTACCGGTCTACTATGGTTTGCCATCTTCATCGTGGGTTATTTTGAGGACCAAGCTTTCTCCTACGTCATCACTGTCATCTTCACTCTCCAGGGACCCATGTCCTTCTTTGCTTTCGCGTTCACCGGAAGAGTGCGAGGCATGTGGGCAAAGAAGTTCTCGGGTACCACCTGGCGAACAAGACAGCGCACGGAGGTCTACAGTGTGAGTGCAATCAGCAGTAGATCGACTATTGAATCGTCGGCGCAAGAAGCGGATCCTCCAGAAATGGAAACACAGTTCAAGCGAGCTGTCATTACTCGTGATCACAGATCTAAAAGTGAATGTGCAGTCAAGAACCCGATGTACGACGATAGTGCATAGGTCACGTGATCTTTCAAAGCCAGAAATTTTAACTGAGGGAAAATATTTTTAGCTCGTTATAAACTTTACCAAATTTGGGAGGCAAGTTCCCGGCCACAATTTTACTATTATATATAAGATAAATATCAGTGGTTATGATCTTAACCCCCTGGGGTGCGTTTTCGCGGTCGTAACCAATAAGTGTTTCGGTCATTTGCCAGTGATTAACCAATGGCAAGTTCAACCGATATAGTTATTGGTTAGGTATGGTGTTCCATATGTGCCACTCCTTTCCGTCGCCTTTTCAATTTTTTCCGTCGCCTTTTCAATTTTGGTCCGTCGCCTTTTCAATTTTGGTCCGTCGCCTTTTCAATTTTGGTCCGTCGCCTTTTCAATTTTGGTCCGTCGCCTTTTCAATTTTGGTCCGTCGCCTTTTCAATTTTGGTCCGTCGCCTTTTCAATTTTGGTCCGTCGCCTTTTCAATTTTGTCCGTCGCCTTTTCAATTTTGGTCCGTCGCCTTTTCAATTTTGTCCGTCGCCTTTTCAATTTTGGTCCGTCGCCTTTTCAATTTTGGTCCGTCGCCTTTTCAATTTTGGTCCGTCGCCTTTTCAATTTTGTCCGTCGCCTTTTCAATTTTGTCCGTCGCCTTTTCAATTTTTCCATCGTGGGTCCACGTGACTACCAGGTGATTATCACATGACTCCAAAGGAAATTCGACCTTTGGGAGGCATACCGCTGTTGCCAAAATGTATACGTTGCTTCATCCACAGTCGAGACCAGATAGCTATGGGGCGCCGTTTGTCAATTAATTGTTTAGCGTATTTTTGACGTGTTTTTACCATGGTTTGTAATAATTAGATGTAAACCATAGAAAGTGCTGTCAATTTATTTTGTGGTTTACATACAATCAAAGCTTATAAATTATGGTTTATAAACCATGAAAATTTAAGCACCTTCAAAACATGTAAACATGGTTTACAAATCATGATTCATGGTTTATAAACCATGAACATTTAAGCATCCTCAAAACATGGTTTATAAATCATGGTTTTATAAACCATGAAAAGTGAAGCATCATAAAACATGGTTTACAAACCATGAAAAATCGTGTGTTCACAAATCATGCGGGTTTATAATTAACAGGCACGTAGGAAGATGACTTAACAGGGGGGGGGGGGGGGCGAGGGGGGGGGGAGGGGGGGGGGGGGGGGGGGGGGTGGGGGGGGGGTGGGGGGGGGGGGCCAGGTTATATGGTCACTCACCTTACACTTTACCCCGAATCTCTCGATCACCAGAATTGCATAAAATCGATGTAATAATTAGATGTAAACCATAGAAAGTGCTGTCAATTTATTTTGTGGTTTACATACAATCAAAGCTTATAAATTATGGTTTATAAACCATGAAAATTGAAGCTTCATAAAAAATGGTTTATAAACCATGAAAATTTAAGCACCTTCAAAACACGGTTTATAAACCATAACAATTTAAGCATCAAAACATGGTCTACAAATCATGGTTTATAAACCATGATTTGTGAACACACGTTTTTTATGGTTTATAAACCATGACTTGTGAACACACGATTTTCATGGTTAATCAGGCACGTAGGAACCGGGGGGGGGGGGGGGCGGGGGGCCCACTGGCCCCCGCTGAAAAAAATGCGGGGGGGCCGGGCCCCCCTAAAAAAAAATTGTCCGGATGATAAATTGGCTTGTTCATGTGTTCTGAGGGAATAGTACTGCAGTTTCTGTAGGCCATTTAATCAGATCACATTGACAAAGTGGCTATTTGAATACATTTGCTTACGGAATCTTGAAGTTTCTTCGCAGACGCCCGGCCCCATTTTTGGAAGGGATCCTAGGTAGGCGCCCATTCTTATGCAGGCGCGGATCCAGGGGGCACGCCTCCCCCCCGGGTAAATTTTATTATTTTTTTATTTTAAGTTTAATTTTTTTAAACTATCTAGGCCTACTTGCTTAAAAATTAGCCACAAAAATTAGCCACAAGTGTGTGTGGTGTCTTTTCCCCCAAGCGGCAGGATGAATTTCTTTTTCATCCTATGCCTATCAAATTTGTACATGTTTCTTTCTGCCAAAATGAATCTTTCATGATATGTCACTTGTAATTGCTTAGATTTGCACGATAACATAAGCGTTTGAAACCTGACGGTTGCCATTTGTCCTGGATAAAGTATAGTTCATGTCGTTCTGGCATTCAAGTAAAAACTATACACTAAGCTTGAACTAATTTGAATGAAATATGCATGAAACCAGATATTGCAGCGACCAGATCCAAACGCGAGATTTGTGGGATTAACAGTTTCTTTGAGGTAAAAGTAGAAAAATTGGTATGAATCAGAAGAGCTTAAAAGGCTTTTTCGGTTTCAGGCACACAGAGGCTTGATTGTTTACCCCTCAAAATGCCAAAAGCTCAGAGCTTCAGGGGGCGAAGCCCCGAACCCCACCCTTCGCCCCTGGACCCCACCCATTTTTGTTTACCCTGATATACAAAATCCTGGTTGCGCCGTTGTGCCCCCGGTTAAAAAATCCTGGATCCGCCCCTGTTATGCGTGTATACAAAAGCCAGCGTGGGATTAACATTTTCTAGGAGTCCCTGTTCGTTGATGTTACAGGAAATTTTCCTGTAAAATTAGACGATTGATATTGATCAGAAGTGCTCTTTTCCCTCTGTATTTAGGTACACGGAGGCTTGATTTTTCGACCCCCAAAACGCCAAAAGCTCAGAGCTGCGGGGGGGCTTCGCCCACCGGGGCTTCGCCCCTGGACCCCAACCAGGGGTCCGTGAGGCCGGGCCCTGGAACCCCCCCCCCCTCAAGTTTATTTTAGTTACAAATGGGAGAAGCCTGTGTGCGCTTTTACACTTCAAGTTCCTACCTCCATGTTTACACAAATATTTTTAACTTCAAGTTTTACATCGATTTTATGCACTTCTGGTGATCGAGGATTCGGGTAAAGAGTAAGGTGAGTGACCATAAACCTGCCCCCCCCTCCCTGTTAAAGTCATCTTCCTACGTGCCGTTAATTATAACCCGCATGATTTGTGAACACATCGATTTTCATGGTTTGTAAACCATGTTTTATGATGCTTCACTTTTCATGGTTTTATAAAACCATGATTTATAAACCATGTTTTGAGGATTTATTATTTATTTATTTATATCTGATCTTTACATAGGGTGACTTCGTTCACATTAATGTGGGTCTCCCACGAGGCCCTGAATGTAAAAACAATACTATAAAACAATTAAAGTAACATAAGATTCATTAAAAGTTATACACATTAATAAAATAATAATAAACAGGCAAGAAGTTTTAGTTAAATTTAGTTTAAATAATATATAACATGCTTTAAAATAAACATAAAATAATCGACGAACAAATACACAAATGACACAAAAAGTTAAAATGGAAATCCACACAGAATAAAGACATTAAGAATTCCTTGGATAAAGACATATATTATCCAAAAAAAAAAAAAAAAAAAAAAAATATAAACTAGGAGGGGTGCTTAATTTTCATGGTTTATAAACCATGAATCATGATTTGTAAACCATGTTTACATGTTTGAAGGTGCTTAAAATTTCATGGTTTATAAGCTTTGATTGTAGTTAAACCACAAAATAAATTGACAGCACTTTCTATGGTTTACATCTAATTATTACAAAACCATGGTAAAAACACGTCAAAAATACGCTAAACAATTATATTGACAAACGGCGCCCCATAGCTATCTGGTCTCGACTGTGGATGAAGCAACGTACATTTTGGCAACAGCGGTATGCCTCCCAAAGGTTCGAATTTCCTTTGGAGTCATGTGATAATCACCTGGTAGTCCACCGTGGGACCCACGATGGAAAAAATTGAAAAGGCGACGGACAAAATTGAAAAGGCGACGGACCAAAATTGAAAAGGCGACGGACCAAAATTGAAAAGGCAGGACGGACAAAATTGAAAGAGGCGACGGACCAAAATTGAAAAGGCGACGGACCAAAATTGAAAAGGCGACGGACCAAAATTGAAAAGGCGACGGTCCAAAATTGAAAAGGCGACGGACCAAAATTGAAAAGGCGACGGACCAAAATTGAAAAGGCGACGGGACCAAATTGAAAAGGCGACGGACCAAAATTGAAAAGGCGACGGACCCAAATTGAAAAAGGCGACGGACCAAAATTTGAAAAGGCGACGGGACCAAAATTGAAACGGCGAACGGACCAAAATTGAAAAGGCGACGGACCAAAATTGAAAAGGCGACGGACCAAAATTGAAAAAGGCGACGGACTAAAATTGAAAAGGCGACGGAAAAAATTGAAAAGGCGACGGAAGGAAAATTTGAAAAGGCGACGGAAAAAATTGAAAAGGCGACGGAAAGGTGTGGCACATATGGTACACCATAGTTAGGACCGCGCAAACGCACTCATGGAAGTGTCAGCCTCGCTACCATGGGCAGCGTGCGTATCGATACCTCTCGTCACTAACCCCTGGAAGTGGGGGTTCGCCTGAAAAACAACGCTGATTGGCTATCTAAAATGAATACTTTGCGTCCACGCGTGTTGAAAACTGTCGAGCGCTTGCATGGTGCTTGAAGGATGCTTAGTAGGGCACGCGTGTGAAAATGTCAGTATTTTGACATGATTCGATTTTAAATGAATCTTGTTTTTCCACGGTCACCCTTAACTGCATACAGTTAGACATGTCACAATAGACTGTGCAAAGTCTCGCGCGTAAAGCGAACTTCCGGGGACCATTGGTGGTCCCAACCATATGGAGTGTTACGTTTGCAAGATTTTGTTT
>JAZGTN010000278.1:0-31989 GCA_037783415.1 Leptasterias polaris | reverse complement strand
CCCAGGTGAGCAGGGTCATGATGTCACCCCACTTCAGCACACCAGTCTCAGTAAGTGAAGTAGACTCCCAGGTGAGCAGGGTCATGTCAACCCACTTCAGCACACCAGTCTCAGTAAGTGAAGTAGACTCTCAGGTGAGCACGGTCATGTCAACCCACTTCAGCACACCAGTCTCAGTAAGTGAAGTAGACTCCCAGGTGAGCAGGGTCATGATGTCACCCCACTTGAGCACACCAGTCTCAGTAAGTGAAGTAGACTCCCAGGTGAGCAGGGTCATGTCAACCCACTTCAGCACACCAGTCTCTGTAAGTGAAGTAGACTCTCAGGTGAGCACGGTCATGTCAACCCACTTCAGCACACCAGTCTCAGTAAGTGAAGTAGACTCCCAGGTGAGCAGGGTCATGATGTCACCCCACTTTAGCACACCAGTCTCAGTAAGTGAAGTAGACTCCCAGGTGAGCAGGGTCATGTCAACCCACTTCAGCACACCAGTCTCAGTAAGTGAAGTAGACTCCCAGGTGAGCAGGGTCATGATGTCACCCCACTTTAGCACACCAGTCTCAGTAAGTGAAGTAGACTCCCAGGTGAGCAGGGTCATGTCAACCCACTTTAGCACACCAGTCTCAGTAAGTGAAGTAGACTCCCAGGTGAGCAGGGTCATGTCAACCCACTTCAGCACACCAGTCTCAGTAAGTGAAGTAGACTCTCAGGTGAGCACGGTCATGTCAACCCACTTCAGCACACCAGTCTCAGTAAGTGAAGTAGACTCCCAGGTGAGCAGGGTCATGATGTCAACCCACTTGAGCACACCAGTCTCAGTAAGTGAAGTAGACTCCCAGGTGAGCAGGGTCATGATGTCACCCCACTTGAGCACACCAGTCTCAGTAAGTGAAGTAGACTCCCAGGTGAGCAGGGTCATGTCAACCCACTTCAGCACACCAGTCTCAGTAAGGGAAGTAGACTCTCAGGTGAGCACGGTCATGTCAACCCACTTCAGCACACCAGTCTCAGTAAGTGAAGTAGACTCCCAGGTGAGCAGGGTCATGATGTCACCCCACTTTAGCACACTAGTCTCAGTAAGTGAAGTAGACTCCCAGGTGAGCAGGGTCATGTCAACCCACTTCAGCACACCAGTCTCAGTAAGTGAAGTAGACTCCCAGGTGAGCAGGGTCATGATGTCACCCCACTTCAGCACACCAGTCTCAGTAAGTGAAGTAGACTCCCAGGTGAGCAGGGTCATGTCAACCCACTTCAGCACACCAGTCTCAGTAAGTGAAGTAGACTCTCAGGTGAGCACGGTCATGTCAACCCACTTCAGCACACCAGTCTCAGTAAGTGAAGTAGACTCCCAGGTGAGCAGGGTCATGTCAACCCACTTTAGCACACCAGTCTCAGTAAGTGAAGTAGACTCCCAGGTGAGCAGGGTCATGATGTCACCCCACTTCAGCACACCAGTCTCAGTAAGTGAAGTAGACTCACAGGTGAGCAGGGTCATGTCAACCCACTTCAGCACACCAGTCTCAGTAAGTGAAGTAGACTCCCAGGTGAGCAGGGTCATGATGTCACCCCACGTTAGCACACCAGTCTCAGTAAGTGAAGTAGACTCCCAGGTGAGCAGGGTCATGATGTCACCCCACTTTAGCACACCAGTCTCAGTAAGTGAAGTAGACTCCCAGGTGAGCAGGGTCATGTCAACCCACTTCAGCACACCAGTCTCAGTAAGTGAAGTAGACTCCCAGGTGAGCAGGGTCATGATGTCACCCCACTTGAGCACACCAGTCTCAGTAAGTGAAGTAGACTCTCAGGTGAGCACGGTCATGTCAACCCACTTCAGCACACCAGTCTCAGTAAGTGAAGTAGACTCCCAGGTGAGCAGGGTCATGATGTCACCCCACTTTAGCACACCAGTCTCAGTAAGTGAAGTAGACTCCCAGGTGAGCAGGGTCATGTCAACCCACTTCAGCACACCAGTCTCAGTAAGTGAAGTAGACTCCCAGGTGAGCAGGGTCATGATGTCACCCCACTTTAGCACACCAGTCTCAGTAAGTGAAGTAGACTCCCAGGTGAGCAGGGTCATGTCAACCCACTTCAGCACACCAGTCTCAGTAAGTGAAGTAGACTCCCAGGTGAGCAGGGTCATGATGTCACCCCACTTGAGCACACCAGTCTCAGTAAGTGAAGTAGACTCCCAGGTGAGCAGGGTCATGTCAACCCACTTCAGCACACCAGTCTCAGTAAGTGAAGTAGACTCCCAGGTGAGCAGGGTCATGATGTCAACCCACTTCAGCACACCAGTCTCAGTAAGTGAAGTAGACTCTCAGGTGAGCACGGTCATGTCAACCCACTTCAGCACACCAGTCTCAGTAAGTGAAGTAGACTCCCAGGTGAGCAGGGTCATGATGTCACCCCACTTGAGCACACCAGTCTCAGTAAGTGAAGTAGACTCCCAGGTGAGCAGGGTCATGTCAACCCACTTCAGCACACCAGTCTCTGTAAGTGAAGTAGACTCTCAGGTGAGCACGGTCATGTCAACCCACTTCAGCACACCAGTCTCAGTAAGTGAAGTAGACTCCCAGGTGAGCAGGGTCATGATGTCACCCCACTTTAGCACACCAGTCTCAGTAAGTGAAGTAGACTCCCAGGTGAGCAGGGTCATGTCAACCCACTTCAGCACACCAGTCTCAGTAAGTGAAGTAGACTCCCAGGTGAGCAGGGTCATGATGTCACCCCACTTCAGCACACCAGTCTCAGTAAGTGAAGTAGACTCCCAGGTGAGCAGGGTCATGTCAACCCACTTCAGCACACCAGTCTCAGTAAGTGAAGTAGACTCTCAGGTGAGCACGGTCATGTCAACCCACTTCAGCACACCAGTCTCAGTAAGTGAAGTAGACTCCCAGGTGAGCAGGGTCATGATGTCACCCCACTTCAGCACACCAGTCTCAGTAAGTGAAGTAGACTCCCAGGTGAGCAGGGTCATGATGTCACCCCACTTGAGCACACCAGTCTCAGTAAGTGAAGTAGACTCTCAGGTGAGCAGGGTCATGTCAACCCACTTCAGCACACCAGTCTCAGTAAGTGAAGTAGACTCCCAGGTGAGCAGGGTCATGATGTCACCCCACTTCAGCACACCAGTCTCAGTAAGTGAAGTAGACTCCCAGGTGAGCAGGGTCATGATGTCACCCCACTTCAGCACACCAGTCTCAGTAAGTGAAGTAGACTCCCAGGTGAGCAGGGTCATGATGTCACCCCACTTGAGCACACCAGTCTCAGTAAGTGAAGTAGACTCCCAGGTGAGCAGGGTCATGATGTCACCCCACTTTAGCACACCAGTCTCAGTAAGTGAAGTAGACTCCCAGGTGAGCAGGGTCATGTCAACCCACTTCAGCACACCAGTCTCAGTAAGTGAAGTAGACTCCCAGGTGAGCAGGGTCATGATGTCACCCCACTTCAGCACACCAGTCTCAGTAAGTGAAGTAGACTCCCAGTTGAGCAGGGTCATGATGTCACCCCACTTCAGCACACCAGTCTCAGTAAGTGAAGTAGACTCCCAGGTGAGCAGGGTCATGTCAACCCACTTCAGCACACCAGTCTCAGTAAGTGAATTAGACTCCCAGGTGAGCAGGGTCATGATGTCACCCCACTTTAGCACACCAGTCTCAGTAAGTGAAGTAGACTCCCAGGTGAGCAGGGTCATGATGTCACCCCACTTCAGCACACCAGTCTCAGTAAGTGAAGTAGACTCCCAGGTCAGCAGGGTCATGTCAACCCACTTCAGCACACCAGTCTCAGTAAGTGAAGTAGACTCCCAGGTGAGCAGGGTCATGATGTCACCCCACTTCAGCACACCAGTCTCAGTAAGTGAAGTAGACTCCCAGGTGAGCAGGGTCATGATGTCACCCCACTTCAGCACACCAGTCTCAGTAAGTGAAGTAGACTCCCAGGTGAGCAGGGTCATGTCAACCCACTTCAGCACACCAGTCTCAGTAAGTGAAGTAGACTCCCAGGTGAGCAGGGTCATGTCAACCCACTTTAGCACACCAGTCTCAGTAAGTGAAGTAGACTCCCAGGTGAGCAGGGTCATGTCAACCCACTTTAGCACACCAGTCTCAGTAAGTGAAGTAGACTCCCATGTGAGCAGGGTCATGTCACCCCACTTCAGCACACCAGTCTCAGTAAGTGAAGTAGACTCCCAGGTGAGCAGGGTCATGTCAACCCACTTCAGCACACCAGTCTCAGTAAGTGAAGTAGACTCCCAGGTGAGCAGGGTCATGATGTCACCCCACTTGAGCACACCAGTCTCAGTAAGTGAAGTAGACTCCCAGGTGAGCAGGGTCATGATGTCACCCCACTTCAGCACACCAGTCTCAGTAAGTGAAGTAGACTCCCAGGTGAGCAGGGTCATGTCAACCCACTTCAGCACACCAGTCTCAGTAAGTGAAGTAGACTCCCAGGTGAGCAGGGTCATGTCAACCCACTTTAGCACACCAGTCTCAGTAAGTGAAGTAGACTCCCAGGTGAGCAGGGTCATGTCAACCCACTTTAGCACACCAGTCTCAGTAAGTGAAGTAGACTCCCAGGTGAGCAGGGTCATGTCACCCCACTTCAGCACACCAGTCTCAGTAAGTGAAGTAGACTCCCAGGTGAGCAGGGTCATGTCAACCCACTTCAGCACACCAGTCTCAGTAAGTGAAGTAGACTCCCAGGTGAGCAGGGTCATGATGTCACCCCACTTGAGCACACCAGTCTCAGTAAGTGAAGTAGACTCCCAGGTGAGCAGGGTCATGATGTCACCCCACTTGAGCACACCAGTCTCAGTAAGTGAAGTAGACTCCCAGGTGAGCAGGGTCATGTCAACCCACTTCAGCACACCAGTCTCAGTAAGTGAAGTAGACTCTCAGGTGAGCACGGTCATGTCAACCCACTTCAGCACACCAGTCTCAATAAGTGAAGTAGACTCCCAGGTGAGCAGGGTCATGTCAACCCACTTCAGCACACCAGTCTCAGTAAGTGAAGTAGACTCTCAGGTGAGCACGGTCATGTCAACCCACTTCAACACACCAGTCTCAGTAAGTGAAGTAGACTCCCAGGTGAGCAGGGTCATGTCAACCCACTTTAGCACACCAGTCTCAGTAAGTGAAGTAGACTCCCAGGTGAGCAGGGTCATGATGTCACCCCACTTCAGCACACCAGTCTCAGTAAGTGAAGTAGACTCACAGGTGAGCAGGGTCATGTCAACCCACTTCAGCACACCAGTCTCAGTAAGTGAAGTAGACTCCCAGGTGAGCAGGGTCATGATGTCACCCCACTTTAGCACACCAGTCTCAGTAAGTGAAGTAGACTCCCAGGTGAGCAGGGTCATGTCAACCCACTTCAGCACACCAGTCTCAGTAAGTGAAGTAGACTCCCAGGTGAGCAGGGTCATGATGTCACCCCACTTGAGCACACCAGTCTCAGTAAGTGAAGTAGACTCTCAGGTGAGCACGGTCATGTCAACCCACTTCAGCACACCAGTCTCAGTAAGTGAAGTAGACTCCCAGGTGAGCAGGGTCATGTCAACCCACTTTAGCACACCAGTCTCAGTAAGTGAAGTAGACTCCCAGGTGAGCAGGGTCATGTCAACCCACTTTAGCACACCAGTCTCAGTAAGTGAAGTAGACTCCCATGTGAGCAGGGTCATGTCACCCCACTTCAGCACACCAGTCTCAGTAAGTGAAGTAGACTCCCAGGTGAGCAGGGTCATGTCAACCCACTTCAGCACACCAGTCTCAGTAAGTGAAGTAGACTCCCAGGTGAGCAGGGTCATGATGTCACCCCACTTGAGCACACCAGTCTCAGTAAGTGAAGTAGACTCCCAGGTGAGCAGGGTCATGATGTCACCCCACTTCAGCACACCAGTCTCAGTAAGTGAAGTAGACTCCCAGGTGAGCAGGGTCATGTCAACCCACTTCAGCACACCAGTCTCAGTAAGTGAAGTAGACTCCCAGGTGAGCAGGGTCATGTCAACCCACTTTAGCACACCAGTCTCAGTAAGTGAAGTAGACTCCCAGGTGAGCAGGGTCATGTCAACCCACTTTAGCACACCAGTCTCAGTAAGTGAAGTAGACTCCCAGGTGAGCAGGGTCATGTCACCCCACTTCAGCACACCAGTCTCAGTAAGTGAAGTAGACTCCCAGGTGAGCAGGGTCATGTCAACCCACTTCAGCACACCAGTCTCAGTAAGTGAAGTAGACTCCCAGGTGAGCAGGGTCATGATGTCACCCCACTTGAGCACACCAGTCTCAGTAAGTGAAGTAGACTCCCAGGTGAGCAGGGTCATGATGTCACCCCACTTGAGCACACCAGTCTCAGTAAGTGAAGTAGACTCCCAGGTGAGCAGGGTCATGTCAACCCACTTCAGCACACCAGTCTCAGTAAGTGAAGTAGACTCTCAGGTGAGCACGGTCATGTCAACCCACTTCAGCACACCAGTCTCAATAAGTGAAGTAGACTCCCAGGTGAGCAGGGTCATGTCAACCCACTTCAGCACACCAGTCTCAGTAAGTGAAGTAGACTCCCAGGTGAGCAGGGTCATGTCAACCCACTTCAGCACACCAGTCTCAGTAAGTGAAGTAGACTCCCAGGTGAGCAGGGTCATGATGTCACCCCACTTGAGCACACCAGTCTCAGTAAGTGAAGTAGACTCTCAGGTGAGCACGGTCATGTCAACCCACTTCAGCACACCAGTCTCAGTAAGTGAAGTAGACTCCCAGGTGAGCAGGGTCATGTCAACCCACTTTAGCACACCAGTCTCAGTAAGTGAAGTAGACTCCCAGGTGAGCAGGGTCATGTCAACCCACTTTAGCACACCAGTCTCAGTAAGTGAAGTAGACTCCCATGTGAGCAGGGTCATGTCACCCCACTTCAGCACACCAGTCTCAGTAAGTGAAGTAGACTCCCAGGTGAGCAGGGTCATGTCAACCCACTTCAGCACACCAGTCTCAGTAAGTGAAGTAGACTCCCAGGTGAGCAGGGTCATGATGTCACCCCACTTGAGCACACCAGTCTCAGTAAGTGAAGTAGACTCCCAGGTGAGCAGGGTCATGATGTCACCCCACTTGAGCACACCAGTCTCAGTAAGTGAAGTAGACTCCCAGGTGAGCAGGGTCATGTCAACCCACTTCAGCACACCAGTCTCTGTAAGTGAAGTAGACTCTCAGGTGAGCACGGTCATGTCAACCCACTTCAGCACACCAGTCTCAGTAAGTGAAGTAGACTCCCAGGTGAGCAGGGTCATGATGTCACCCCACTTTAGCACACCAGTCTCAGTAAGTGAAGTAGACTCCCAGGTGAGCAGGGTCATGTCAACCCACTTCAGCACACCAGTCTCAGTAAGTGAAGTAGACTCCCAGGTGAGCAGGGTCATGATGTCACCCCACTTTAGCACACCAGTCTCAGTAAGTGAAGTAGACTCCCAGGTGAGCAGGGTCATGTCAACCCACTTTAGCACACCAGTCTCAGTAAGTGAAGTAGACTCCCAGGTGAGCAGGGTCATGTCAACCCACTTCAGCACACCAGTCTCAGTAAGTGAAGTAGACTCTCAGGTGAGCACGGTCATGTCAACCCACTTCAGCACACCAGTCTCAGTAAGTGAAGTAGACTCCCAGGTGAGCAGGGTCATGATGTCAACCCACTTGAGCACACCAGTCTCAGTAAGTGAAGTAGACTCCCAGGTGAGCAGGGTCATGATGTCACCCCACTTGAGCACACCAGTCTCAGTAAGTGAAGTAGACTCCCAGGTGAGCAGGGTCATGTCAACCCACTTCAGCACACCAGTCTCAGTAAGGGAAGTAGACTCTCAGGTGAGCACGGTCATGTCAACCCACTTCAGCACACCAGTCTCAGTAAGTGAAGTAGACTCCCAGGTGAGCAGGGTCATGATGTCACCCCACTTTAGCACACTAGTCTCAGTAAGTGAAGTAGACTCCCAGGTGAGCAGGGTCATGTCAACCCACTTCAGCACACCAGTCTCAGTAAGTGAAGTAGACTCCCAGGTGAGCAGGGTCATGATGTCACCCCACTTCAGCACACCAGTCTCAGTAAGTGAAGTAGACTCCCAGGTGAGCAGGGTCATGTCAACCCACTTCAGCACACCAGTCTCAGTAAGTGAAGTAGACTCTCAGGTGAGCACGGTCATGTCAACCCACTTCAGCACACCAGTCTCAGTAAGTGAAGTAGACTCCCAGGTGAGCAGGGTCATGTCAACCCACTTTAGCACACCAGTCTCAGTAAGTGAAGTAGACTCCCAGGTGAGCAGGGTCATGATGTCACCCCACTTCAGCACACCAGTCTCAGTAAGTGAAGTAGACTCCCAGGTGAGCAGGGTCATGTCAACCCACTTCAGCACACCAGTCTCAGTAAGTGAAGTAGACTCTCAGGTGAGCACGGTCATGTCAACCCACTTCAGCACACCAGTCTCAGTAAGTGAAGTAGACTCCCAGGTGAGCAGGGTCATGTCAACCCACTTTAGCACACCAGTCTCAGTAAGTGAAGTAGACTCCCAGGTGAGCAGGGTCATGATGTCACCCCACTTCAGCACACCAGTCTCAGTAAGTGAAGTAGACTCACAGGTGAGCAGGGTCATGTCAACCCACTTCAGCACACCAGTCTCAGTAAGTGAAGTAGACTCCCAGGTGAGCAGGGTCATGATGTCACCCCACTTTAGCACACCAGTCTCAGTAAGTGAAGTAGACTCCCAGGTGAGCAGGGTCATGTCAACCCACTTCAGCACACCAGTCTCAGTAAGTGAAGTAGACTCCCAGGTGAGCAGGGTCATGATGTCACCCCACTTGAGCACACCAGTCTCAGTAAGTGAAGTAGACTCTCAGGTGAGCACGGTCATGTCAACCCACTTCAGCACACCAGTCTCAGTAAGTGAAGTAGACTCCCAGGTGAGCAGGGTCATGATGTCACCCCACTTTAGCACACCAGTCTCAGTAAGTGAAGTAGACTCCCAGGTGAGCAGGGTCATGTCAACCCACTTCAGCACACCAGTCTCAGTAAGTGAAGTAGACTCCCAGGTGAGCAGGGTCATGATGTCACCCCACTTTAGCACACCAGTCTCAGTAAGTGAAGTAGACTCCCAGGTGAGCAGGGTCATGTCAACCCACTTCAGCACACCAGTCTCAGTAAGTGAAGTAGACTCCCAGGTGAGCAGGGTCATGATGTCACCCCACTTGAGCACACCAGTCTCAGTAAGTGAAGTAGACTCCCAGGTGAGCAGGGTCATGTCAACCCACTTCAGCACACCAGTCTCAGTAAGTGAAGTAGACTCCCAGGTGAGCAGGGTCATGATGTCAACCCACTTCAGCACACCAGTCTCAGTAAGTGAAGTAGACTCTCAGGTGAGCACGGTCATGTCAACCCACTTCAGCACACCAGTCTCAGTAAGTGAAGTAGACTCCCAGGTGAGCAGGGTCATGATGTCACCCCACTTGAGCACACCAGTCTCAGTAAGTGAAGTAGACTCCCAGGTGAGCAGGGTCATGTCAACCCACTTCAGCACACCAGTCTCTGTAAGTGAAGTAGACTCTCAGGTGAGCACGGTCATGTCAACCCACTTCAGCACACCAGTCTCAGTAAGTGAAGTAGACTCCCAGGTGAGCAGGGTCATGATGTCACCCCACTTTAGCACACCAGTCTCAGTAAGTGAAGTAGACTCCCAGGTGAGCAGGGTCATGTCAACCCACTTCAGCACACCAGTCTCAGTAAGTGAAGTAGACTCCCAGGTGAGCAGGGTCATGATGTCACCCCACTTCAGCACACCAGTCTCAGTAAGTGAAGTAGACTCCCAGGTGAGCAGGGTCATGTCAACCCACTTCAGCACACCAGTCTCAGTAAGTGAAGTAGACTCTCAGGTGAGCACGGTCATGTCAACCCACTTCAGCACACCAGTCTCAGTAAGTGAAGTAGACTCCCAGGTGAGCAGGGTCATGATGTCACCCCACTTCAGCACACCAGTCTCAGTAAGTGAAGTAGACTCCCAGGTGAGCAGGGTCATGATGTCACCCCACTTGAGCACACCAGTCTCAGTAAGTGAAGTAGACTCTCAGGTGAGCAGGGTCATGTCAACCCACTTCAGCACACCAGTCTCAGTAAGTGAAGTAGACTCCCAGGTGAGCAGGGTCATGATGTCACCCCACTTCAGCACACCAGTCTCAGTAAGTGAAGTAGACTCCCAGGTGAGCAGGGTCATGATGTCACCCCACTTCAGCACACCAGTCTCAGTAAGTGAAGTAGACTCCCAGGTGAGCAGGGTCATGATGTCACCCCACTTGAGCACACCAGTCTCAGTAAGTGAAGTAGACTCCCAGGTGAGCAGGGTCATGATGTCACCCCACTTTAGCACACCAGTCTCAGTAAGTGAAGTAGACTCCCAGGTGAGCAGGGTCATGTCAACCCACTTCAGCACACCAGTCTCAGTAAGTGAAGTAGACTCCCAGGTGAGCAGGGTCATGATGTCACCCCACTTCAGCACACCAGTCTCAGTAAGTGAAGTAGACTCCCAGTTGAGCAGGGTCATGATGTCACCCCACTTCAGCACACCAGTCTCAGTAAGTGAAGTAGACTCCCAGGTGAGCAGGGTCATGTCAACCCACTTCAGCACACCAGTCTCAGTAAGTGAATTAGACTCCCAGGTGAGCAGGGTCATGATGTCACCCCACTTTAGCACACCAGTCTCAGTAAGTGAAGTAGACTCCCAGGTGAGCAGGGTCATGATGTCACCCCACTTCAGCACACCAGTCTCAGTAAGTGAAGTAGACTCCCAGGTCAGCAGGGTCATGTCAACCCACTTCAGCACACCAGTCTCAGTAAGTGAAGTAGACTCCCAGGTGAGCAGGGTCATGATGTCACCCCACTTCAGCACACCAGTCTCAGTAAGTGAAGTAGACTCCCAGGTGAGCAGGGTCATGATGTCACCCCACTTCAGCACACCAGTCTCAGTAAGTGAAGTAGACTCCCAGGTGAGCAGGGTCATGTCAACCCACTTCAGCACACCAGTCTCAGTAAGTGAAGTAGACTCCCAGGTGAGCAGGGTCATGATGTCACCCCACTTCAGCACACCAGTCTCAGTAAGTGAAGTAGACTCCCAGGTGAGCAGGGTCATGTCAACCCACTTCAGCACACCAGTCTCAGTAAGTGAAGTAGACTCCCAGGTGAGCAGGGTCATGTCAACCCACTTTAGCACACCAGTCTCAGTAAGTGAAGTAGACTCCCAGGTGAGCAGGGTCATGATGTCACCCCACTTCAGCACACCAGTCTCAGTAAGTGAAGTAGACTCACAGGTGAGCAGGGTCATGTCAACCCACTTCAGCACACCAGTCTCAGTAAGTGAAGTAGACTCCCAGGTGAGCAGGGTCATGATGTCACCCCACTTTAGCACACCAGTCTCAGTAAGTGAAGTAGACTCCCAGGTGAGCAGGGTCATGTCAACCCACTTCAGCACACCAGTCTCAGTAAGTGAAGTAGACTCCCAGGTGAGCAGGGTCATGATGTCACCCCACTTGAGCACACCAGTCTCAGTAAGTGAAGTAGACTCTCAGGTGAGCACGGTCATGTCAACCCACTTCAGCACACCAGTCTCAGTAAGTGAAGTAGACTCCCAGGTGAGCAGGGTCATGATGTCACCCCACTTGAGCACACCAGTCTCAGTAAGTGAAGTAGACTCCCAGGTGAGCAGGGTCATGATGTCACCCCACTTTAGCACACCAGTCTCAGTAAGTGAAGTAGACTCCCAGGTGAGCAGGGTCATGTCAACCCACTTCAGCACACCAGTCTCAGTAAGTGAAGTAGACTCCCAGGTGAGCAGGGTCATGATGTCACCCCACTTGAGCACACCAGTCTCAGTAAGTGAAGTAGACTCCCAGGTGAGCAGGGTCATGATGTCAACCCACTTCAGCACACCAGTCTCAGTAAGTGAAGTAGACTCCCAGGTGAGCAGGGTCATGTCAACCCACTTCAGCACACCAGTCTCAGTAAGTGAAGTAGACTCCCAGGTGAGCAGGGTCATGATGTCAACCCACTTCAGCACACCAGTCTCAGTAAGTGAAGTAGACTCTCAGGTGAGCACGGTCATGTCAACCCACTTCAGCACACCAGTCTCAGTAAGTGAAGTAGACTCCCAGGTGAGCAGGGTCATGATGTCACCCCACTTGAGCACACCAGTCTCAGTAAGTGAAGTAGACTCCCAGGTGAGCAGGGTCATGTCAACCCACTTCAGCACACCAGTCTCTGTAAGTGAAGTAGACTCTCAGGTGAGCACGGTCATGTCAACCCACTTCAGCACACCAGTCTCAGTAAGTGAAGTAGACTCCCAGGTGAGCAGGGTCATGATGTCACCCCACTTTAGCACACCAGTCTCAGTAAGTGAAGTAGACTCCCAGGTGAGCAGGGTCATGTCAACCCACTTCAGCACACCAGTCTCAGTAAGTGAAGTAGACTCCCAGGTGAGCAGGGTCATGATGTCACCCCACTTCAGCACACCAGTCTCAGTAAGTGAAGTAGACTCCCAGGTGAGCAGGGTCATGATGTCACCCCACTTCAGCACACCAGTCTCAGTAAGTGAAGTAGACTCCCAGGTGAGTAGTTGATAATGAGATAAGAGCGAACGGACGTGTCTGGTGGTGGCTCCCGGCAAATGCACATTTTCTTCACATTCACCGGTTTTCCACTTAATATGAGGCTTTGAATCCTCGGATCTTTTGGCTTCGTTGCAAGTGGTTCTTTTCGGCGTGTTTTCGTGGTTTCTTTGAGCTGATGTTCCTTGATCAAAATGCCGAGAAAGCCAGTTTCGACCGCTACCGGGGATTCCACTGCAATTGATCCTGCTTCCCTGACGGCCGCTATCTCCGAAGCGCTCCAGTCCAGGACCCTTCTGGACATTTTAATCCCTGTACTTACGGAGGCAATCGCTGAATCTATAACCCAGGATATCCACAAGGCCCTGGAATTGGAACTAATCAATCGAGATAAGAAGATAGCCAGTCTTGAGAAAGATGTCCGCCATCTTAGTGAACGGCTTTCTGAACAAGAACAATACTCGCGTCGTAACTGTCTTATTGTTCACGGGATTCCAGAGACGCCCCAACCCGAGAATACTGACCGGAAAATCACTGAAGCAGCTAAACAACATCTTGGTATGGAGCTTCGCCCTGAAGCCATTGATCGAACTCACCGCATTGGGCCACGCCTGGACAAAACGGGTAAACCACGGGCAAGACCAATAGTTGTAAAGTTCGTTGACTATAACTCACGGGCTGCATTCTATCATGTGAGAGCCAAATTCAAAGGTTCTAACATTTACGTCCATGAGAGCCTTACCCAGGAACGTCAGCGCTGGCTCGCCACCGCAAAGCAGCATTCGTTGACCGACAAGGTATGGACCCTAGATGGCCGGATCGAAATACGCCGTAAAAACGGTTCGCGCCTGATTGTGGCATCCAAGGAAGACCTTCAGAAATTGTAATGTTGCTACTAACAAACCTGAATCCATTACCTTTTTGTACATCACTTTTGGAGTCTGTTGCCACCCCATGTACACTTTTCTTGCGTAAATTGTATCGTTTTCTATATTGCTTTGTTTCTTTTCTTTTCTTACACTAAGTTTCTACATGAATAATAATGTCCTTGTCTTGTCTTGTTTTTTTTGGTCGTGTTTTGTTCTTGTGTGTATTTCTTGTGCAAATCAAGTTATCACGGGTTTTTATTTTTCTTTTCTGTTTTTGGTTATTCATATTTGTCCGTATAAGGTTAACGGATTATATCGTTCGGTACTTTCGATATGAATGCTGATCTAAGTCATAATGTTGATGAGTCCTTCGTTTATGAGGGGCTTGATCCTGTTATTGACCCCAACAATCACAATCATCAAAATTTTTCATGTGGTTATTTTAATGAATCAAACTTAAACACGACTTTTAATTTTAACAATCATTCTAATTTTTCTTTGCTTCATATGAATATTAGAAGTCTCCCAAAAAACTTTGATCGAATGTTAAATTATTTACATTCTCTCCATCTTGAATTTTCGGTGATAGGTCTCTCGGAAACGTGGCTAAAACATTGTGACGTGCCGTTTAATATTTATTCCATTCCTGGGTACCAGCTTGAGACCATTAACAGAACGAACAAAGTGGGGGGTGGGGTTGCATTCTATATTTCCACTGATCTTCGCTATTCAGTTAGACGTGACTTATCTTGTTCATCCAACTCTCTTGAATCAATTTTTATTGAAGTTGAGAATCCTAATAACAAAAAAATTATTGCTGGAGTTATATACAGACCACCATCAACCTCATTTAATGACTTTATTTTGACCTTACAAGATTTACAAGATCGTATTTCAGTGGAAAATAAGTATTGTCTTATCTCAGGAGATTTTAATATTAATTTGCTTACTGTTGATGACCACAGCCAGACTCAGGAATTCATGGATTCTATGTTTGCCCATTCATATTTACCACTTATTGACAAACCCACAAGAATTACTCCAACCTCGGCAACTCTTATTGATAATATTTTTTGTAATATTCTTCCCTCTCCCAATTCTGGTATTTTGGTTTCTGATATTTCGGATCATTTTCCAGTTTTTACATTTTTTTCTTTTAAGGCAAAAACTCATTCTTATGTTCCTGGTATATATTTTCGTAAAACTACTGATGCAAACCTTCGCAGGCTTAAATCTGCCCTGGATTCCTGTGACTGGTCTGTGGTTTTCAATACTGATAATCCGAATGTTTCCTTCAATAAATTTATGAATATTTTTAATAATTTATATGAGAGAATTATCCCTCTTATTAGGACTAATAATTCCAATAGAAAAACCCAATCTCGGTCTAAATGGATTACGCCAGCTTTGCTGAAATCTATAAATTATAAAAATAGACTTTATCGTAAATATCTGTCTTGTCCTAGTCATATTAATCGTTTAAAGTACACCAGATATAAAAACTCACTCACAACTATACTGCGTTCTGCTAAACAACATTACTTTACTCGGAAATTTAATAAAGAGAAAAACAACATTAAAAATACCTGGAAAATAATTAATTCAGTTTTGAAAAATAGTTCGTCATCTGAAGTCCCAAGTATAAAGATTAATAACCAGTGTACAAATGATCCCCTTTTAATTGCAGAGTATTATAATGACTACTTTGTTAACATTGGTTCTAAACTTGCCAATCAAATCCCTCCGTGTGATTCGAACTACCATGATTACCTGCATAATTCTAATCCCTTTTCTATTTTCTTTGATCCAGTAACCGAACATGAATTATATATTATTGTTTCTAATTTAACTAATAAGCAAAGTTCTGGTCATGATACGATTACTAGTGCTATTATCAAAGCTATGTTTCCTGCCATTTCCAAGCCCCTTGCTTTCATTATGAATTTGTCATTAAGTACAGGTATAGTTCCAGATTCCATGAAAATTGCTAAAGTTGTTCCCGTTTTTAAAAAAGGTGATTCCCAATTAGTTAATAATTATAGACCTATTTCTATTCTGACAACCTTCTCTAAAATTCTTGAACGCATTATATACGTTCGCACGTCTCGGTTCTTAACTAGACATAATATTTTATCTGATACACAGTATGGGTTTAGGGAAAACCATTCAACATGTCATGCTATTTTACAATTGATAAATACTATTATTACTGGTCATGAACAGTCTTCTCATACTTTGGGAATTTTTCTGGACCTCTCCAAGGCATTTGATACAATTGATCATGATATACTTTTGGGTAAACTCTCCTTTTATGGAATTAGAGGGATTGCCTTGGAGTGGTTCAGAAATTATCTCACTAATCGTAAACAATTTGTACTCTTTAAAGATAACCAGTCTTTACCTAAAGAGTTGGTTTGTGGAGTTCCTCAGGGATCCATTTTGGGACCACTTCTTTTTTCTATATATATTAACGACTTTGAGAAATCTTCTAGTACCTTGTCATTTATTTTATTTGCAGATGACTCCAATTTATTTTATTCGCATAACAATTTGGGTACACTGGTTAACGTCATCAATACAGAACTCATTAGTGTTTCTAAATGGATTAAAGCCAACAAATTATCCCTCAACATTGATAAAACTTGTTTTATGTTGTTTAGCAATACAGCCAGTTCAATTCCTACTGATATTTTGTACGATAATTATCCTGTTAATCAAACCAACTGTACTAAATTTCTGGGTCTTTTTATTGATGAAAAATTATCATGGAAATGTCATGTAAATTATCTATGTAAATTAATTTCAAGAAATATTGGTATTATTAACAAATTGAAATATTGTTTTCCCTCTGATATTTTGTATAATATTTATAATGCGTTAATTTTGCCTTATATCTCCTATGGTATTCTGGCCTGGGGCAACACAAGCTCTTGTCTTTCTAATAGAATTTTTGTTTTACAGAAAAGGGCATTGCGTGTTATTGACCGTGCAGAATTTAGAGCTCATTCTAATCCATTGTTTTTTAACCACAATACTCTTAAAATTAATGATATGTATTCACTCCAGCTAGGAATGTTTATGCATCAGCTTGTTGCTCATAAATTACCTAATTCGTTTGAACAAATGTTTGTGACTAATGCAAATATTCATCAATATTATACCAGACAGTTTAATGATCTCCATGTTCCATTTATACATACTGCTCTTGCAAAGAAATTTGTCATTTATCAGGGTACAACGTATTGGAATTCACTAAGTCAAGCTCTAAGAAGTATTAGTAGTCGTTTTTTATTTAAGAAAAAACTTAAGCTTCTGCTTTTGGAAAAATATTGTTCTCAATAATAATTTTAATTAGCTGTGATAGATTCATTGTATGATCCCCTGTCTAGGTTTTTCTTGTACTTGTTTTTGTTATGTCCAGTTTGTGTTGGTCCTTGTTTATTTTTTGTGCAACTTAAGTTTACTTCTGTATTGTTAAATGTAACCTGAGTAATCTTTATTTATTTTGACATAATTACTTTCTTTCTACACATCAAGGGCCTTTCCACTCGACAAGCTTGCTTTTTGGAGAAGCCCGCCGCTTAATCGTATATGGATTTTTTTAATACCGTCTGTAAATCTTTTTTTTTATTAAGTGGAAATAAATTGATTGATTGATTGATTGATTGAGCAGGGTCATGATGTCACCCCACTTCAGCACACCAGTCTCAGTAAGTGAAGTAGACTCTCAGGTGAGCAGGGTCATGTCAACCCACTTCAGCACACCAGTCTCAGTAAGTGAAGTAGACTCCCAGGTGAGCAGGGTCATGATGTCACCCCACTTTAGCACACCAGTCTCAGTAAGTGAAGTAGACTCCCAGGTGAGCAGGGTCATGATGTCACCCCACTTCAGCACACCAGTCTCAGTAAGTGAAGTAGACTCCCAGGTGAGCAGGGTCATGTCAACCCACTTCAGCACACCAGTCTCAGTAAGTGAAGTAGACTCCCAGGTGAGCAGGGTCATGATGTCACCCCACTTCAGCACACCAGTCTCAGTAAGTGAAGTAGACTCCCAGGTGAGCAGGGTCATGATGTCACCCCACTTCAGCACACCAGTCTCAGTAAGTGAAGTAGACTCCCAGGTGAGCAGGGTCATGTCAACCCACTTCAGCACACCAGTCTCAGTAAGTGAAGTAGACTCCCAGGTGAGCAGGGTCATGTCAACCCACTTTAGCACACCAGTCTCAGTAAGTGAAGTAGACTCCCAGGTGAGCAGGGTCATGTCAACCCACTTTAGCACACCAGTCTCAGTAAGTGAAGTAGACTCCCAGGTGAGCAGGGTCATGTCACCCCACTTCAGCACACCAGTCTCAGTAAGTGAAGTAGACTCCCAGGTGAGCAGGGTCATGTCACCCCACTTCAGCACACCAGTCTCAGTAAGAGAAGTAGACTCCCAGGTGAGCAGGGTCATGATGTCACCCCACTTTAGCACACCAGTCTCAGTAAGTGAACTAGACTACCAGGTGAGCAGGGTCATGTCAACCCACTTCAGCACACCAGTCTCAGTAAGTGAAGTAGACTCCCAGGTGAGCAGGGTCATGATGTCACCCCACTTTAGCACACCAGTCTCAGTAAGTGAAGTAGACTCCCAGGTGAGCAGGGTCATGTCAACCCACTTCAGCACACCAGTCTCAGTAAGTGAAGTAGACTCCCAGGTGAGCAGGGTCATGATGTCACCCCACTTCAGCACACCAGTCTCAGTAAGTGAAGTAGACTCCCAGGTGAGCAGGGTCATGATGTCACCCCACTTTAGCACACCAGTCTCAGTAAGTGAAGTAGACTCCCAGGTGAGCAGGGTCATGTCAACCCACTTCAGCACACCAGTCTCAGTAAGTGAAGTAGACTCCCAGGTGAGCAGGGTCATGATGTCACCCCACTTTAGCACACCAGTCTCAGTAATTGAAGTAGACTCCCAGGTGAGCAGGGTCATGTCAACCCACTTCAGCACACCAGTCTCAGTAAGTGAAGTAGACTCCCAGGTGAGCAGGGTCATGATGTCACCCCACTTTAGCACACCAGTCTCAGTAAGTGAAGTAGACTCCCAGGAGAGCAGGGTCATGTCAACCCACTTCAGCACACCAGTCTCAGTAAGTGAAGTAGACTCCCAGGTGAGCAGGGTCATGATGTCACCCCACTTCAGCACACCAGTCTCAGTAAGTGAAGTAGACTCCCAGGTGAGCAGGGTCATGTCAACCCACTTTAGCACACCAGTCTCAGTAAGTGAAGTAGACTCCCAGGTGAGCAGGGTCATGTCACCCCACTTCAGCACACCAGTCTCAGTAAGTGAAGTAGACTCCCAGGTGAGCAGGGTCATGTCAACCCACTTCAGCACACCAGTCTCAGTAAGTGAAGTAGACTCCCAGGTGAGCAGGGTCATGATGTCACCCCACTTCAGCACACCAGTCTCAGTAAGTGAAGTAGACTCCCAGGTGAGCAGGGTCATGTCAACCCACTTCAGCACACCAGTCTTAGTAAGTGAAGTAGACTCCCAGGTGAGCAGGGTCATGTCAACCCACTTTAGCACACCAGTCTCAGTAAGTGAAGTAGACTCCCATGTGAGCAGGGTCATGTCAACCCACTTCAGCACACCAGTCTCAGTAAGTGAAGTAGACTCCCAGGTGAGCAGGGTCATGTCAACCCACTTTAGCACACCAGTCTCAGTAAGTGAAGTAGACTCCCATGTGAGCAGGGTCATGTCAACCCATTTCAGCACACCAGTCTCAGTAAGTGAAGTAGACTCCCAGGTGAGCAGGGTCATGATGTCACCCCACTTCAGCACACCAGTCTCAGTAAGTGAAGTAGACTCCCAGGTGAGCAGGGTCATGATGTCAACCCACTTCAGCACACCAGTCTCAGTAAGTGAAGAAGACTCCCAGGTGAGCAGGGTCATGATGTCACCCCACTTCAGCACACCAGTCTCAGTAAGTGAAGTAGACTCCCAGGTGAGCAGGGTCATGATGTCAACCCACTTCAGCACACCAGTCTCAGTAAGTGAAGTAGACTCCCAGGTGAGCAGGGTCATGTCAACCCACTTTAGCACACCAGTCTCAGTAAGTGAAGTAGACTCCCAGGTGAGCAGGGTCATGTCACCCCACTTCAGCACACCAGTCTCAGTAAGTGAAGTAGACTCACAGGTGAGCAGGGTCATGTCAACCCACTTCAGCACACCAGTCTCAGTAAGTGAAGTAGACTCCCAGGTGAGCAGGGTCATGATGTCACCCCACTTTAGCACACCAGTCTCAGTAAGTGAAGTAGACTCCCAGGTGAGCAGGGTCATGTCAACCCACTTCAACACACCAGTCTCAGTAAGTGAAGTAGACTCCCAGGTGAGCAGGGTCATGATGTCACCCCACTTTAGCACACCAGTCTCAGTAAGTGAAGTAGACTCCCAGGCGAAGTTCTGCCAGTTTTCCCCTTTCCTTCTCATTCCTATCTTTCCTTCTATCTCTTCTCAGTTAGTCTAGACCCCATTTACTTGAAACTTGCCCTGGACCCTCCCTGGATCATCTGAGCTCCGCCTCTCCGAAGGGTACCGGAAATAAACATGTTGCAGGGCATGGCCGCCTGGTAGTACAGGATCCCGAACTCAGTGGTAATGCTCTGAGAGGCTGATCTATCAACAGGTGAAAAATGTCGAGGTGGTTGTACTGCCATGGACATGCATGGATTGGTGGTCCGTGCAGCCACTTTCGGTTGCATTCCTGAGGCCATCGGGGTGACATTGTTACGACAATGTGTTCGCACGAGTTCGATTGGTTCCTCTGAGTGTTTTGGGCGGACTTCAAACCAAAGACTAGCTGAGACTCTTTTTCTCCAATAAATGCAAAAATCATGACTACACAAACAAAGAATAAAGAAACCTTACCTGCTCGCGCAAATCCACCTGCCCGTGCGCGGCGTTCAAAGCCTCTTGGTATTGCCTTTTCCAATATCAGGGGCTTTCGTTCCAACTTCACTTCCGTTCAGTCTTTTGTTCTCAACAACTCTCCTGATTTTCTAGCTCTATCTGAGAGCAGACTGAATTGTGACATTTCTTCAGACTCTTTCAAGTTACCAGGATATATCTTTCATCGCCTTGACCACCCTCCATCACATGGTTTGGGTGTCTATGTCAAAGAAACTCTCCCTTTAGCCCGTGAAAGCAATTTGGAATGTAACAACCATGAATACATGTGCTTTCGTCTTTCACTTCTCCATTCAACAACCTACCTGTTTTTCCTGTATCGTTCACCTTCATCATCATCCTGCGCTGTGCTTGATGCTATCTCTGATAGCATTGACTCTGCTATTTCTCAGCACCCTTCTGCTCAAGTCATGGTATTTGGTGACTTTAATGTCCATCACAAGGAGTGGCTGACCCATTCTCGTAATATTGACATTCCTGGTATAGCAACACATAATTTTTCAATCTCCCAAAATCTTACTCAGATCGTTTCATCACCTACTCACATTCCGGATCGTGCTTCCGATGGAAGGTACTTGCTTGACCTCTTCTTGTGTTCTAACCCAGATGACTGTGTTGCCAAAGTCTTGCCTCCAATTGGTAACTCGGATCACTCGATTGTCTCTGTTTCTTCTCCAACAACTACATTTCAGCCTTTTCATCGTACTGTTTTTCAGTTTGGAAAGGCTGACTGGGATGGTTTTCGATGTTTTCTCGCAGATGTGCCGTGGTCGTGGATTCTAAGTCTTGGTCCTGATTTGGCGGCAGATGAGTTATCCCAATGGATTAACCTTGGTATGGAGATTTACATCCCCTCGCGTACCTACCAGATCAAGGCCCATTCTCAACCTTGGTACACTCCGGCCTGTGCTGCAGCAATTGCCCATCGTAACCATTTTTTTAAGAAGTATCATCTTTTAGGAACTTTGGACAGTAAGCGTCTTTTCCATGAAGCTCGAAATCGATGTAAGAGAGTTTTAGAGGATGCTAAGAAGCAATATGCCAACTCTGTTGCTAGTTCTATTTCATCACAGCGGCTTGGTTCAAGGGACTTTTGGCGAATTGCCAATAGTGTACTGAACCGCAACAAGTCCTCCATTCCTCCTCTTTTTCATGGACCCGAAGTTCTTACTTCTCCTCAAGATAAGGCAAACCTTTTTGCTGACAACTTTGCATCTAACTCCACACTCAATGATGAGGGGCATCCACTTTCTGCCTTTCCATCTCGTACAGCCACTGTTGTATCTGAACCTCTTATCACTCCAAAGAAGATTGCCCGGATTATTAATTCCTTGGATGCCTCCAAGGCTACTGGCCCTGATGGAATCCCTGTAATTGTTTTGAAAATGTGTTCCCCTGAACTTTCATCCATTCTTGCCAAGCTGTTCAATATGTGCTTGGCAGTCTCTGTGTTTCCTTCATCCTGGAAAGTGGCATCCGTTGTCCCTGTCTTTAAGGGTGCTGGTGAGCGTTCTGAAGCTACTAATTATCGTCCTATTAGTCTGCTTCCCATAATAAGTAAGATCTTTGAATGCTTCGTCAATCAACAGCTCCTTGGATACCTGGAGGACAATGACCTTCTAACTGACTGCCAGTTTGGGTTTCGCCATTCCCGCTCAACTGGTGACCTGCTTTCCCTAATTACCGATCATTTTAGTAGGGCTTTAGATCGCAGGGGTGAGGCTCGTGTTGTAGCATTGGACATCTCCAAGGCCTTCGACAAAGTATGGCATACTGGCCTGCTCCACAAGCTTCAGTCATATGGTGTGTCAGGAAGAATGCTATCTATAATCTCTGCTTTCCTTTCCAATCGCAAGTTGAAGGTTGCCCTTGAGGGTCAATCTTCTCCTACCTGTTCTATCAATTCCGGTGTTCCGCAAGGCTCAGTACTTGGTCCCACTCTCTTTCTTGTTTACATTAATGATCTGCCCGATGAAGTTTTGTCTCAGCTCGCCATGTATGCTGATGATTCAACTCTCTTCTGTGTTTCCCCTAACTCTTCCAACACTTCTCGCTGTGAGGTTGGTGTCTCACTAAACACTGACTTAGAGAATGTGCTAAAGTGGGGGAATGATTGGCTAGTAACCTTCAATGCAAAGAAAACTAAACTTCTTTCTCTGTCTCGCTCAAGAGATGTTACATTTCCATCTATTCATATGGGTCCATTGACTTTGCCTGAGGTAGCAGATTTTCGCCTTCTTGGAATTGACATCTCCACCAACGCCAGTTGGGAAAGGTATATCTCAGGCATTGCAAAGAGTGCTTCCATGCGAGTTGGCTGTCTTTACCGAGCTCGGAAGTTCTTACCTCCTGATGCTATTCTCTACCTGTATAAGACAACTATACGTCCCCTATTGGAGTACTGTTGTCACATCTGGGCCGGAGCTTCTGCCTGTTATTTATCTTTACTAGATAGGGTGCAGAAGCGTATTGTTAATCTTGTTGGTGAAGTGTTGGGATCAACGTTACAACCTCTTTCCCACCGTAGGTCTGTAGCCAGCCTGTGTCTTTTCTACAGATATTTTCATGGTAAATGTGCCACCAGTGTGTCCGACCTAGTTCCTCCTGTCAGAGTGTTTGAGCGTGAAACCAGACTTTCTGCTTCTTCTCACCCATACACTCTTAATTTGCTGAGATGTAGAACAAAGAGCCATTCCAACAGCTTTATTCCACGTACTGCATCTCTTTGGAACTCCTTGCCTGGTGCATGTTTCCCTTCATCCTACAATCTAGACTGTTTCAAGAGGAATATCAATTCCTACCTCCAGCTCTCCTGAGTTCTTTTCATGTTTTATAATTTTCCTCTTATAGCCCCTTACCAAGAGTGGCTTTTAGCCTTGTTTGGGGCGAACTTGCATAAAAAAAAAAAAAAAAAAAAAGCAGGGTCATGTCAACCCACTTCAGCACACCAGTCTCAGTAAGTGAAGTAGACTCCCAGGTGAGCAGGGTCATGTCTTCCACTTCAGCACACCAGTCTCAGTAAGTGAAGTAGACTCCCAGGTGAGCAGGGTCATGTCACCCCACTTCAGCACACCAGTCTCAGTAAGTGAAGTAGACTCCCAGGTGAGCAGGGTCATGATGTCACCCCACTTTAGCACACCAGTCTCAGTAAGTGAACTAGACTACCAGGTGAGCAGGGTCATGTCAACCCACTTCAGCACACCAGTCTCAGTAAGTGAAGTAGACTCCCAGGTGAGCAGGGTCATGATGTCACCCCACTTTAGCACACCAGTCTCAGTAAGTGAAGTAGACTCCCAGGTGAGCAGGGTCATGTCAACCCACTTCAGCACACCAGTCTCAGTAAGTGAAGCAGACTCCCAGGTGAGCAGGGTCATGATGTCACCCCACTTCAGCACACCAGTCTCAGTGAGTGAAGTAGACTCCCAGGTGAGCAGGGTCATGTCAACCCACTTCAGCACACCAGTCTCAGTAAGTGAAGTAGACTCCCAGGTGAGCAGGGTCATGATGTCACCCCACTTTAGCACACCAGTCTCAGTAAGTGAAGTAGACTCCCAGGTGAGCAGGGTCATGTCAACCCACTTCAGCACACCAGTCTCAGTAAGTGAAGCAGACTCCCAGGTGAGCAGGGTCATGATGTCACCCCACTTCAGCACACCAGTCTCAGTGAGTGAAGTAGACTCCCAGGTGAGCAGGGTCATGTCAACCCACTTCAGCACACCAGTCTCAGTAAGTGAAGTAGACTCCCAGGTGAGCAGGGTCATGATGTCAACCCACTTCAGCACACCAGTCTCAGTAAGTGAAGTAGACTCCCAGGTGAAGTAGACTCCCAGGTGAGCAGGGTCATGATGTCACCCCACTTTAGCACACCAGTCTCAGTAAGTGAAGTAGACTCCCAGGTGAGCAGGGTCATGTCAACCCACTTCAGCACACCAGTCTCAGTAAGTGAAGTAGACTCCCAGGTGAGCAGGGTCATGATGTCACCCCACTTCAGCACAACAGTCTCAGTAAGTGAAGTAGACTCCCAGGTGAGCAGGGTCATGTCAACCCACTTCAGCACACCAGTCTCAGTAAGTGAAGTAGACTCCCAGGTGAGCAGGGTCATGTCAACCCACTTCAGCACACCAGTCTCAGTAAGTGAAGTAGACTCCCAGGTGAGCAGGGTCATGATGTCACCCCACTTTAGCACACCAGTCTCAGTAAGTGAAGTAGACTCCCAGGTGAGCAGGGTCATGTCAACCCACTTCAGCACACCAGTCTCAGTAAGTGAAGCAGACTCCCAGGTGAGCAGGGTCATGATGTCACCCCACTTCAGCACACCAGTCTCAGTGAGTGAAGTAGACTCCCAGGTGAGCAGGGTCATGTCAACCCACTTCAGCACACCAGTCTCAGTAAGTGAAGTAGACTCCCAGGTGAGCAGGGTCATGATGTCAACCCACTTCAGCACACCAGTCTCAGTAAGTGAAGTAGACTCCCAGGTGAGCAGGGTCATGATGTCACCCCACTTTAGCACACCAGTCTCAGTAAGTGAAGTAGACTCCCAGGTGAGCAGGGTCATGTCAACCCACTTCAGCACACCAGTCTCAGTAAGTGAAGTAGACTCCCAGGTGAGCAGGGTCATGATGTCACCCCACTTCAGCACAACAGTCTCAGTAAGTGAAGTAGACTCCCAGGTGAGCAGGGTCATGTCAACCCACTTCAGCACACCAGTCTCAGTAAGTGAAGTAGACTCCCAGGTGAGCAGGGTCATGTCACCCCACTTCAGCACACCAGTCTCAGTAAGTGAAGTAGACTCCCAGGTGAGCAGGGTCATGTCACCCCACTTCAGCACACCAGTCTCAGTAAGAGAAGTAGACTCCCAGGTGAGCAGGGTCATGATGTCACCCCACTTTAGCACACCAGTCTCAGTAAGTGAACTAGACTACCAGGTGAGCAGGGTCATGTCAACCCACTTCAGCACACCAGTCTCAGTAAGTGAAGTAGACTCCCAGGTGAGCAGGGTCATGATGTCAACCCACTTCAGCACACCAGTCTCAGTAAGTGAAGTAGACTCCCAGGTGAGCAGGGTCATGTCAACCCACTTTAGCACACCAGTCTCAGTAAGTGAAGTAGACTCCCAGGTGAGCAGGGTCATGTCACCCCACTTCAGCACACCAGTCTCAGTAAGTGAAGTAGACTCACAGGTGAGCAGGGTCATGTCAACCCACTTCAGCACACCAGTCTCAGTAAGTGAAGTAGACTCCCAGGTGAGCAGGGTCATGATGTCACCCCACTTTAGCACACCAGTCTCAGTAAGTGAAGTAGACTCCCAGGTGAGCAGGGTCATGTCAACCCACTTCAGCACACCAGTCTCAGTAAGTGAAGTAGACTCCCAGGTGAGCAGGGTCATGATGTCACCCCACTTTAGCACACCAGTCTCAGTAAGTGAAGTAGACTCCCAGGTGAGCAGGGTCATGTCAACCCACTTCAGCACACCAGTCTCAGTAAGTGAAGTAGACTCCCAGGTGAGCAGGGTCATGTCTTCCACTTCAGCACACCAGTCTCAGTAAGTGAAGTAGACTCCCAGGTGAGCAGGGTCATGTCACCCCACTTCAGCACACCAGTCTCAGTAAGTGAAGTAGACTCCCAGGTGAGCAGGGTCATGATGTCACCCCACTTTAGCACACCAGTCTCAGTAAGTGAACTAGACTACCAGGTGAGCAGGGTCATGTCAACCCACTTCAGCACACCAGTCTCAGTAAGTGAAGTAGACTCCCAGGTGAGCAGGGTCATGATGTCACCCCACTTTAGCACACCAGTCTCAGTAAGTGAAGTAGACTCCCAGGTGAGCAGGGTCATGTCAACCCACTTCAGCACACCAGTCTCAGTAAGTGAAGCAGACTCCCAGGTGAGCAGGGTCATGATGTCACCCCACTTCAGCACACCAGTCTCAGTGAGTGAAGTAGACTCCCAGGTGAGCAGGGTCATGTCAACCCACTTCAGCACACCAGTCTCAGTAAGTGAAGTAGACTCCCAGGTGAGCAGGGTCATGATGTCACCCCACTTTAGCACACCAGTCTCAGTAAGTGAAGTAGACTCCCAGGTGAGCAGGGTCATGTCAACCCACTTCAGCACACCAGTCTCAGTAAGTGAAGCAGACTCCCAGGTGAGCAGGGTCATGATGTCACCCCACTTCAGCACACCAGTCTCAGTAAGTGAAGTAGACTCCCAGGTGAGCAGGGTCATGATGTCACCCCACTTTAGCACACCAGTCTCAGTAAGTGAAGTAGACTCTCAGGTGAGCACGGTCATGTCAACCCACTTCAGCACACCAGTCTCAGTAAGTGAAGTAGACTCCCAGGTGAGCAGGGTCATGTCAACCCACTTTAGCACACCAGTCTCAGTAAGTGAAGTAGACTCCCAGGTGAGCAGGGTCATGATGTCACCCCACTTCAGCACACCAGTCTCAGTAAGTGAAGTAGACTCACAGGTGAGCAGGGTCATGTCAACCCACTTCAGCACACCAGTCTCAGTAAGTGAAGTAGACTCCCAGGTGAGCAGGGTCATGATGTCACCCCACTTTAGCACACCAGTCTCAGTAAGTGAAGTAGACTCCCAGGTGAGCAGGGTCATGTCAACCCACTTCAGCACACCAGTCTCAGTAAGTGAAGTAGACTCCCAGGTGAGCAGGGTCATGATGTCACCCCACTTTAGCACACCAGTCTCAGTAAGTGAAGTAGACTCCCAGGTGAGCAGGGTCATGTCAACCCACTTCAGCACACCAGTCTCAGTAAGTGAAGTAGACTCCCAGGTGAGCAGGGTCATGTCTTCCACTTCAGCACACCAGTCTCAGTAAGTGAAGTAGACTCCCAGGTGAGCAGGGTCATGTCACCCCACTTCAGCACACCAGTCTCAGTAAGTGAAGTAGACTCCCAGGTGAGCAGGGTCATGATGTCACCCCACTTTAGCACACCAGTCTCAGTAAGTGAACTAGACTACCAGGTGAGCAGGGTCATGTCAACCCACTTCAGCACACCAGTCTCAGTAAGTGAAGTAGACTCCCAGGTGAGCAGGGTCATGATGTCACCCCACTTTAGCACACCAGTCTCAGTAAGTGAAGTAGACTCCCAGGTGAGCAGGGTCATGTCAACCCACTTCAGCACACCAGTCTCAGTAAGTGAAGCAGACTCCCAGGTGAGCAGGGTCATGATGTCACCCCACTTCAGCACACCAGTCTCAGTGAGTGAAGTAGACTCCCAGGTGAGCAGGGTCATGTCAACCCACTTCAGCACACCAGTCTCAGTAAGTGAAGTAGACTCCCAGGTGAGCAGGGTCATGATGTCACCCCACTTTAGCACACCAGTCTCAGTAAGTGAAGTAGACTCCCAGGTGAGCAGGGTCATGTCAACCCACTTCAGCACACCAGTCTCAGTAAGTGAAGCAGACTCCCAGGTGAGCAGGGTCATGATGTCACCCCACTTCAGCACACCAGTCTCAGTGAGTGAAGTAGACTCCCAGGTGAGCAGGGTCATGTCAACCCACTTCAGCACACCAGTCTCAGTAAGTGAAGTAGACTCCCAGGTGAGCAGGGTCATGATGTCAACCCACTTCAGCACACCAGTCTCAGTAAGTGAAGTAGACTCCCAGGTGAGCAGGGTCATGATGTCACCCCACTTTAGCACACCAGTCTCAGTAAGTGAAGTAGACTCCCAGGTGAGCAGGGTCATGTCAACCCACTTCAGCACACCAGTCTCAGTAAGTGAAGTAGACTCCCAGGTGAGCAGGGTCATGATGTCACCCCACTTCAGCACAACAGTCTCAGTAAGTGAAGTAGACTCCCAGGTGAGCAGGGTCATGTCAACCCACTTCAGCACACCAGTCTCAGTAAGTGAAGTAGACTCCCAGGTGAGCAGGGTCATGTCAACCCACTTCAGCACACCAGTCTCAGTAAGTGAAGTAGACTCCCAGGTGAGCAGGGTCATGATGTCACCCCACTTTAGCACACCAGTCTCAGTAAGTGAAGTAGACTCCCAGGTGAGCAGGGTCATGTCAACCCACTTCAGCACACCAGTCTCAGTAAGTGAAGCAGACTCCCAGGTGAGCAGGGTCATGATGTCACCCCACTTCAGCACACCAGTCTCAGTGAGTGAAGTAGACTCCCAGGTGAGCAGGGTCATGTCAACCCACTTCAGCACACCAGTCTCAGTAAGTGAAGTAGACTCCCAGGTGAGCAGGGTCATGATGTCAACCCACTTCAGCACACCAGTCTCAGTAAGTGAAGTAGACTCCCAGGTGAGCAGGGTCATGATGTCACCCCACTTTAGCACACCAGTCTCAGTAAGTGAAGTAGACTCCCAGGTGAGCAGGGTCATGTCAACCCACTTCAGCACACCAGTCTCAGTAAGTGAAGTAGACTCCCAGGTGAGCAGGGTCATGATGTCACCCCACTTCAGCACAACAGTCTCAGTAAGTGAAGTAGACTCCCAGGTGAGCAGGGTCATGTCAACCCACTTCAGCACACCAGTCTCAGTAAGTGAAGTAGACTCCCAGGTGAGCAGGGTCATGTCACCCCACTTCAGCACACCAGTCTCAGTAAGTGAAGTAGACTCCCAGGTGAGCAGGGTCATGTCACCCCACTTCAGCACACCAGTCTCAGTAAGAGAAGTAGACTCCCAGGTGAGCAGGGTCATGATGTCACCCCACTTTAGCACACCAGTCTCAGTAAGTGAACTAGACTACCAGGTGAGCAGGGTCATGTCAACCCACTTCAGCACACCAGTCTCAGTAAGTGAAGTAGACTCCCAGGTGAGCAGGGTCATGATGTCAACCCACTTCAGCACACCAGTCTCAGTAAGTGAAGTAGACTCCCAGGTGAGCAGGGTCATGTCAACCCACTTTAGCACACCAGTCTCAGTAAGTGAAGTAGACTCCCAGGTGAGCAGGGTCATGTCACCCCACTTCAGCACACCAGTCTCAGTAAGTGAAGTAGACTCACAGGTGAGCAGGGTCATGTCAACCCACTTCAGCACACCAGTCTCAGTAAGTGAAGTAGACTCCCAGGTGAGCAGGGTCATGATGTCACCCCACTTTAGCACACCAGTCTCAGTAAGTGAAGTAGACTCCCAGGTGAGCAGGGTCATGTCAACCCACTTCAGCACACCAGTCTCAGTAAGTGAAGTAGACTCCCAGGTGAGCAGGGTCATGATGTCACCCCACTTTAGCACACCAGTCTCAGTAAGTGAAGTAGACTCCCAGGTGAGCAGGGTCATGTCAACCCACTTCAGCACACCAGTCTCAGTAAGTGAAGTAGACTCCCAGGTGAGCAGGGTCATGTCTTCCACTTCAGCACACCAGTCTCAGTAAGTGAAGTAGACTCCCAGGTGAGCAGGGTCATGTCACCCCACTTCAGCACACCAGTCTCAGTAAGTGAAGTAGACTCCCAGGTGAGCAGGGTCATGATGTCACCCCACTTTAGCACACCAGTCTCAGTAAGTGAACTAGACTACCAGGTGAGCAGGGTCATGTCAACCCACTTCAGCACACCAGTCTCAGTAAGTGAAGTAGACTCCCAGGTGAGCAGGGTCATGATGTCACCCCACTTTAGCACACCAGTCTCAGTAAGTGAAGTAGACTCCCAGGTGAGCAGGGTCATGTCAACCCACTTCAGCACACCAGTCTCAGTAAGTGAAGCAGACTCCCAGGTGAGCAGGGTCATGATGTCACCCCACTTCAGCACACCAGTCTCAGTGAGTGAAGTAGACTCCCAGGTGAGCAGGGTCATGTCAACCCACTTCAGCACACCAGTCTCAGTAAGTGAAGTAGACTCCCAGGTGAGCAGGGTCATGATGTCACCCCACTTTAGCACACCAGTCTCAGTAAGTGAAGTAGACTCCCAGGTGAGCAGGGTCATGTCAACCCACTTCAGCACACCAGTCTCAGTAAGTGAAGCAGACTCCCAGGTGAGCAGGGTCATGATGTCACCCCACTTCAGCACACCAGTCTCAGTAAGTGAAGTAGACTCCCAGGTGAGCAGGGTCATGATGTCACCCCACTTTAGCACACCAGTCTCAGTAAGTGAAGTAGACTCCCAGGTGAGCAGGGTCATGTCAACCCACTTCAGCACACCAGTCTCAGTAAGTGAAGTAGACTCCCAGGTGAGCAGGGTCATGATGTCACCCCACTTCAGCACAACAGTCTCAGTAAGTGAAGTAGACTCCCAGGTGAGCAGGGTCATGTCAACCCACTTCAGCACACCAGTCTCAGTAAGTGAAGTAGACTCCCAGGTGAGCAGGGTCATGTCAACCCACTTCAGCACACCAGTCTCAGTAAGTGAAGTAGACTCCCAGGTGAGCAGGGTCATGTCACCCCACTTTAGCACACCATTCTCAGTAAGTGAAGTAGACTCCCAGGTGAGCAGGGTCATGTCACCCCACTTCAGCACACCAGTCTCAGTAAGTGAAGTAGACTCCCAGGTGAGCAGGGTCATGTCACCCCACTTCAGCACACCAGTCTCAGTAAGTGAAGTAGACTCCCAGGTGAGCAGGGTCATGTCACCCCACTTCAGCACACCAGTCTCAGTAAGAGAAGTAGACTCCCAGGTGAGCAGGGTCATGATGTCACCCCACTTTAGCACACCAGTCTCAGTAAGTGAACTAGACTACCAGGTGAGCAGGGTCATGTCAACCCACTTCAGCACACCAGTCACAGTAAGTGAAGTAGACTCCCAGGTGAGCAGGGTCATGATGTCACCCCACTTTAGCACACCAGTCTCAGTAAGTGAAGTAGACTCCCAGGTGAGCAGGGTCATGTCAACCCACTTCAGCACACCAGTCTCAGTAAGTGAAGTAGACTCCCAGGTGAGCAGGGTCATGATGTCACCCCACTTCAGCACACCAGTCTCAGTAAGTGAAGTAGACTCCCAGGTGAGCAGGGTCATGTCAACCCACTTCAGCACACCAGTCTTAGTAAGTGAAGTAGACTCCCAGGTGAGCAGGGTCATGATGTCACCCCACTTTAGCACACCAGTCTCAGTAAGTGAAGTAGACTCCCAGGTGAGCAGGGTCATGTCAACCCACTTCAGCACACCAGTCTCAGTAAGTGAAGCAGACTCCCAGGTGAGCAGGGTCATGATGTCACCCCACTTCAGCACACCAGTCTCAGTGAGTGAAGTAGACTCCCAGGTGAGCAGGGTCATGTCAACCCACTTCAGCACACCAGTCTCAGTAAGTGAAGTAGACTCCCAGGTGAGCAGGGTCATGATGTCAACCCACTTCAGCACACCAGTCTCAGTAAGTGAAGTAGACTCCCAGGTGAGCAGGGTCATGATGTCACCCCACTTTAGCACACCAGTCTCAGTAAGTGAAGTAGACTCCCAGGTGAGCAGGGTCATGTCAACCCACTTCAGCACACCAGTCTCAGTAAGTGAAGTAGACTCCCAGGTGAGCAGGGTCATGATGTCACCCCACTTCAGCACAACAGTCTCAGTAAGTGAAGTAGACTCCCAGGTGAGCAGGGTCATGTCAACCCACTTCAGCACACCAGTCTCAGTAAGTGAAGTAGACTCCCAGGTGAGCAGGGTCATGTCACC
>JAZGTN010000277.1:0-139368 GCA_037783415.1 Leptasterias polaris | reverse complement strand
CCCATAGACGACAACGAACAAGAGCAAGAAGTGTCCTTTACCACGTGAATTGCGAGAGGGACGGCAGTACTGCCTTTGCCAACGAACACACATGAGTGGGTAAGATAAAAAATTAACGAGTCTTCAGAAAACAGTAATCATAATCAAGTCTTATTATAATTTTTGATGCAAAACAGCATGAAGTGACATTGATTTTTTTAAAAATTTTTTAACCGATTTTTAAGGTTCACGATACAATGCAGTTCATGTAGCATATGGTACCACCGGAAATGTGTCAACATAGACTACAGAGACGCCAGTAAATTTAAGAAAAGAGTTTGGACATGTTCCCGTTGCGCAGGTGAGTTTCATGTATAATTTGAGACCTTTTGTGTAGAACATCTTTTTTTAAATGCGTTAATATTGAAAAGAAAACTGCTATAAATTAACACTTTTATCAATAATAAAATTATCTATAAATGTTTTAATTTCGGTGTTGAAACTGTCGACTTTATTTAATGTTTGCCATGGAATAGATAGCATTTAAAATTATTGTAATTAAAAGAAAAAAATCTTAAAATTGTATTCCTAATCCTTAGGTGAATCTTCGCTGCGTGAGAGAGCTCGACCAAGAAACGATGTTTCAGAAGACCTGCCGTTGTCTTTCAGAAATCTGAACAAAACATGTTTCATCAATTTCGCAGCACAACTGATTTTGAAGACGGATACATTTATGGACACACTCAAGAGACATAAGCACAAATTGTGATCAGAGCAGTTCCCTATGATGGGCAAAAGAGCAAGAAATACTGTATGTTTGATGCCCAGTTTTAAAAAAAAGATAGAGGAAATTCAAAACAAAAGCAAGGCTCTTAATATGTCCCAAGTCTGACTAAAGAAACATCTAGAAAGAATGTCCTAATTAACTAATCGACATAGAAGGGGAAAAAAAGGAAGCCAAGCATAGCGGAGGGACAGAGAGCTTTCATTAATCTGAAGAAGGTATGGCACACCATTGAATACAAGTTTGTTTTATGAGGTTTTTGAAAGAATGCATGCGACTTGTTAAATGCCATCTCGCAGCATGGACACACACCAAGAACGTTGTCGGCACAGAAGGGGAAAAAGTGGAAGCTAAGCATAGCGGAGGGACAGAGAGCCTACATTAATCTGAAGAAGGTAGGGCACCATTGAAGACAAGATTGTTAAAATGCCATCTAGCTGCATGGACACTGTTACCAGTAGTAACCCCTATCAATCTATGGAACTGAAAACTTGCAGTACTTTCAACAGTTTAACAATTCAGAGTTTCAAGTTTGATAATATAATAAACCTTGCTTTCAGTGTGGAACAGACCTTCCCGGCTACATCCAGAAGAGTGACTTGGAATGCAGAGAGCGGGGAGTCACCAGGCAGCCACAGGTCCGCATTCTTGGAAACTCAATCCTGTACGCCAAGAAATGTTTTCGTCTTACACAATGAGATAATATATAAAGTGGAGGCAGTCAATATATGTTTTAAAGTATTCTTTGTTTTTATACAGTACCCCTCAGAGGCTCTTAATATTTGGACCTAATTTATGGACCTAGAAAGGTATATTGAGATCACCATCCCATATGATGTTGTGAGTCAGGGAGCTTTGGGGACAGATTGCAACTGCCGTCACAAGGGATGCACATACCATCCAAGTTAAAACAGGCTGCCCAACACCACAGGATGCCTTTCTCCCCCTCATCGCAGAAGTCAAAGAACATACCTCTAGTAACTCTCAAGACAGAAAAGTGAAACTTTTAACTGCAAAGGAAGGCAATAGCTTTGGAAAGAAACTTAACCTTGTTTAACAGCTTTTACTCATCCAGTAATTATCTAAAAATGTTCCCTTCCTGGATGAATCCAAACAGTTTATACTAAGCTTCTTAATATCAACTTTCAAGATTGGGCAATAGTTTAATAAGAATTATTTTGAACTTCGAGACAATTCAGTAAGTCTAACCTCAAGTATTGGCGAAGCTTTCTACTAAATTGTACAGCCTACATTTGGCACTGTCAAAGGTCTAACAATGCTGCTGGGATATGTCTTTAAAAGACACCACATCAGCTTAGAACCCCAACACTCCCGAGTTGTAAGATCCACAGTTATCTCCAGTCTCTGCACAAAAACCACATCCAGGCCCAAATGACTCAACTGACACTGTGGTAGAAAACGAGGCAATTAGCTAGGACTCCACCAACACTGTGGTAGAAAACGAGGCAATGAGCTATGACTCAACTGACACTGTGGTAGAAAACGAGGCAATGAGCTATGACTCAACTGACACTGTGGTAGAAAACGAGGCAATGAGCTATGACTCAACTGACACTGTGGTAGAAAACGAGGCAATGAGCTATGACTCAACTGACACTGTGGTAGAAAACGAGGCAATGAGCTATGACTCAACTGACACTGTGGTAGAAAACGAGGCAATGAGCTATGACTCAACTGACACTGTGGTAGAAAACGAGGCAATGAGCTATGACTCAACTGACACTGTGGTAGAAAACGAGGCAATGAGCTATGACTCAACTGACACTGTGGTAGAAAACGAGGCAATGAGCTATGACTCAACTGACACTGTGGTAGAAAACGAGGCAATGAGCTATGACTCAACTGACACTGTGGTAGAAAACGAGGCAATGAGCTATGACTCAACTGACACTGTGGTAGAAAACGTGACTATGACATTGTTACGCAGTACTTTGCAACGGAAGAGTATTCAAGACAATTAGAAGATTCACATCAACATGCAAAAAATAAATACAATGCAGACACAACATAATTGTGCATCAGAGGAGCAAATTTGAAAACAAATTGTAATTTTTGAGAGACAGGTCACTACGTGGTATGAGCGACGATATAAAAAAATTATAATAATAATAAACTAAGAGATGAGCAATAACACAGAGAAAAAGAAGAAAACTGAAAGAGTGAGAAGCATTGCAGAAGCATTAAGGTGAAAAAAATAACCAAAGAAAAACCCCTCAAATAAAACATGCTATCATGTTGATTTTTAAAACAAAATACCAGGTGGGATTTTAACTCAAAACCTTTGCTATGTTTTGCAACAAGGCTTGTTAGGCCTACCAGATAATCCACCTCAGAAACATAAAATTTCTTCATGTATGGAAACACAGAATTCAACAATAAGTTAATCTGAAATTCAGAGTTCAGATATATAGGGTCTTGGAAACTAGGAATTCAGTGATTTTTGGCGATAACTTTTCAGAGTTACTGAAACGCATTACCTATGAATTCTGAGTTTGAGGACCAGATTTAGACATTTTTTCCATGTTGAGTCACACAAATTGCAAAAGTTTGTTTTATTGTTGATTCTTGATTATTAAAATGGGACAAGAGTTTTGACCCAGAAGTGACCTAATTTGCATATTTAAATTAGGCGGTAATTTTCAAATTTCGAGGTCAATTATCTCTAAAACTATTCATTTTCAGGACAAAAAGTTTATTAGAATAGAAACCGGACCTTGTGAATCTAAAAAACATATTTATATACTCAAAATGACCTCTCTAAACAGCTAGGTCAAAGGTCAAGGTGCCAAAAATGCGTAAAATGTGTTTTCTCCATTGATATGCATTATTAAATGGCATATCAGCATAGTTTAAATAACAATTATTGTATTATTCGGTTTGAATGATTCCATCATGTCCGAAATGAACTATATCGACGGCATTCAATATAATAAAAAACGTCGCACACATCTACATTTAACAAAGCACACAAATATTCTTTCATAATTTTACCTTTTTGGAAAAACATTGTGCATCCAATAGAATGTTAGTGCAAAGTCCTTCTTGACATTTTCCACACCAGTCGGTGCAAAATAGCCCATTACCTCCATAGGACATTGTATCATGCAGCTTGCTAGACCAAGGAGCATAATGTCAGCTATATTATTTGGATTGACAATGGACTTACAACATTTTAAGTTTGGTTCTATGAAACTCATCAACAAGTTGTAAGAGAAAGGTTTTTGTCTGTCCTATGATGAAGCTCAGCTATTCAAAGCGTCTGCAGCAAAACACCAGGGCGATAGCTTCTCTAACCTCCAAGGTAGTTTCTGCCATGTTATTGCTGACAATGTGGATCATAACACCATAACCATTGACGGCAGAGGAACCTATCATGACATGGGGCTCATGTACGCAGCAACTCCGGCAGTCACGAGACAATTCCAGCCTACAAGAACACCCTTCAAGTCTGCCAATACTACAATTTCGAAAGTTGAGGACATGTGGTGACAATCTGATCTATAAACACATTAAGGAGATAGAGGCTGATGACGAACGGAGACGCCTAGATCTCCTCTTTGGAAGATTTCCTTTCCTCTAAGAGTGAGACAAGTATGGTCAGGGTTCATGCAAGTGACAGCACGCGGACAACACAATGGGAAAATATCATTCCACTTCCTCCCTATGATAGATCTGGATCCCACCAACATGAATTGCATTTATTCAACCCTGATGTTTGTAAATCAGCAATACACAGTCCAGCCAATAGTGACATTCGACCAGCCCCTCTGGATGAAGGCCAAGCTGATAATCAGTCAAGAAGTAGACCTCAGCAACGTCATCCTCATAGGTGCCTTCCATACATCAATGTCTTTCCTCGGAAGCATCGGGCACTTCATGAGGTCAAGTGGCCTACCAACCCTGCTTGAGCTCGGCTATGCTGGTAACACTGTCACCAGATGCTCAGTGGAAAGGCATGCAAGAGCAGTCAGAGGTCACTTGTTGGTGGACGGTGCTCTAAACGCAATCCTTGTAAAGAAGCATGACCGCACAAGAAGAACACCAACAGGTAATTGACAATGCTCTACAGAAGTTTGATGAGGTTTTTGGTAATGACTCACATGTATGTCGGTATCTGTAACACTTGATCATGACGCAGACAGCCAAGCACTTGCTGATCTTTTCCAGAAATCAAAACTTGAGGTATCAGTAACAGGAAAGCTGTGGCTGCAGTATATGAACGCGTGTATCCTGAGATCTGCTCTGAAGGCTCAACGCACTACTAGCAACTTCATGCTATACCTGAAGTCCCTGAAAGAAATGCTTCCTTACTTTGCAGCAAGTGGGCACAACAGTTACACCAAGTCGGTGCATTTGTTCCTGTAGAGCATGCTGAATCTAGAGGAAAGTCACCCTCATGTTTTCCAGGAGTTTATGAATGGGAACATGTTTGTCAGACGAAGTGATCAATTCTGGGGTGCCTTAGCAACTGATCTAATCATTGAGCAGGTTTTGATGAGGTCCCTAAAGAGCAAGGGTGGAATCACACATGAGTAACTGAGTAGCTACAATAATGCAACAAGCCAAATCAGTGTCAGTACAATGAAGCGAGATATGGCAGATACAGCAATCATTATTGAGTGCCTAGAAAGTAATAACCCATTTGAAAAGAGTGATTATAATCTCTATGACATATCATCAGGCATCACATCAAGTGGGCCCGACGTCAACATGGCTGATCATATAGGCAAGTCTATCATTACCAGCCAGGAAGGTGAACAGGTTACAAAGTATGTCTTCAGGAAAAAGAATCAAGTGAAAGTAATGAGAGCAAAGGTGATTTCTGTTGGAGAGGTAGTAGCTGTCGATCCCCAGCTGCCTTTCCAGTGACTTCTTATAGTTGCCAACAACAGTGATATTGACCTGAATGAAGTTTTCAAATATGAGCTGTCTGTGTATCCACCATCACTTTTCACAAAAGAAGGCCTGGTGAACTCTGCCACGAAAACAAAAAATTGCAGATGCCATTGCCAAACGCGCGGCTGTGAAGGTAACCCAGAAACCCCAGTTCCTGAAGCAGAGTGCAATGTTCTAGATGGTGGCTTCCTTCTTCAACGTTTGCCATGGACACAGGGACCGTTTTAATCAGTACATACATCAGAACGGCCTACAATCCCAAGTCGGACGGTCTTATAGAAAGATTTAATAAAACTCTCATCAACATGGTCTCAATGATGATCGACCCCCACAAGAGACAGCGTGATTGGGACAGATATCTCCTGTTCGCGACCAGTGTGTACCGGTGCAGGGCGCAGGAGAGTATCGGGGAATCCCCAAATATGATGATGTTGGGCCGGGAGGTGACACTCCCTGTGGATTTGACGGTGGAACATCCTGGTATCATAGAGGATGAAGTTCAGACTGATTATGCAGAGCAGTTACGAGACCGGATCCAGAGGGCTCATGATAGTGTCTTGGGACGAGTCTAAGGCGCCAAAAGAAGAACTATGATCGCAGGGCTACGGACCCTTTGATAAAGGAAAACGAGTTTGTTTGGCTGTTTAACCCTTTGAGACGGAAAAAGGTGTGCCAGAAGCTCCGGCTTAAGTGGGAAGGGCCCTACCTGGTGCTGAAGAAACTATCGGATGTGGTATGCCGAATTCAGAAAGGAAGGGGCGCAAAGCCACGCGTAGTCCACGTGGATAGACTTAAACCTTATCAAGGGGAACACATTGATTCGTGGAATACCCCCTTAGCGAGTCATGTTGAAGAGGTTGAAGTACCTGATATAACGACTGAAGAAGTACAGCCGGAGCACCCAAGCGATTCCGGGGTTCAGGATATTGTAGTACATGTAGATGCACCTTTGGAAGGTGCCGGTACGTCCTTTGAGGACGACGATAGTGGTATGAGCGATAACAGCGGCAGTGTACCAGTGACCCACTCGACCCGGGGCGAGGCTGAATCCAGTAACCCGGGGAGATACCCAAAGAGGAGGCACAGGTTGCCCCTGCGGTATCGCTAGGCGAAGAATATTTAAATGACTACATTGTTTTTAGGCCGGTTGGATGATAAATGTTGATGTTTTAAACAGCAATTTTGTTGTTGTTGTCGTTGCAGATTTAAGAGTTAGTAATGGAGCCCGGAACGGCGTTGAAGCCATTCAGGTGTAACAAGTGTCCCAAGGGGTTCACCCAGCTTAAGGGGTTAGCAAGACATAAAAAGTTTACACATGGGGCCCCCGTGTTCTTACACTGCCTTCACTGTGATTATGTTGATAAACGACGTGACAACGTGCGGAAGCACTACCGGTTTCATCACCCCGACAACGCATCGGATGTCACCAAGATGAGGAGCAAGCCACGGGTATGGGCCAAAAAACGCCCGGGAACCACAGGCGAGGGTGGCGGCGACATGGCGACCAAAGATGTTCGTAGGATCACCTATCTGGATGACGAGCCGCTAGCAAGTCAGGAGGCTGAGCAGAAGATACCACCCCTACCGTCACTCCTCTCACCACTCCCTCCTTCGCCCCGAAGAAAAGAGGATGTTCTGGAGGAGACCCAGATAGACGAAGACGCCATTAGCATTGCGTCCTCGATGCCTCCGTTAGAGTTAGTCTTGGACGAAGCGTCCGTGGAGGAGGAGCCCCGTCCGGCTACTTCCCAAACTTCTACTCCGCAAGCACCCCCTGTCCTCAGCACTCCAGTGTGCAGAGCCCCAGCAACACCAGTACCCCCCATCGCTCCAAAGAACACCCAACAGACCAACCCAATCCCAGTCAGGACTCTGAAAAGTAAGCCGAACGAACCAACGATCAGAGTGCAGAGGATGCATCCTCAATGTTCGGAAACTGCAACTATCGTTGAACATATCACGACCCTCACCTACGTAAGAGGTGTCCCGATACATGAGGAATCCAGACGGCGCACTTATTACCAGGACGTGCTCATTGACTGCATGAGAGCCCTGCAGATGCAGACCACCAGTAATGGACCACGACCCCAGCAACCAGCCCGGAACACCAAGAGTCCCCATCATTGATTTTCGTTTTCAAAGTTTCTTGTAGTTCTTGCCATTTAATGTTTCTTGCAGAGGATACAGACGTCCTTGTTCTTCTCTGCTACCATCATAAGCCAGGTACTTCTTTGTTCATGAAGTCAGAAAAAAGCGCGATCAAGAGACCACTGTGGAACATCCAGGCAACATGTGCAACTTTGGGAAACCGCTTATGCACGTATCTGCCATTTCTTCATACACTATGTGGATGCGATACCACATCTGCAATGCATGGGATCAGCAAAGGCAGTGTGTTAGATCTGAAGAAATCCGTCGAGCTGATGCAAATTGGCAAATGTTGCATGTCAAGTTCAGCTAGCCATGACGAAATCAAAGATGCAGGGGCCAATGCATTGACATGTGTGTATGGTGGATGCAACGCAACGTTAAAAAGTCTGAGGACAAAGTTGTTTGGTGATATAAAGGTAGCAAAGAGCCTCAAGAGTGTCGCCATCAAACGACTACCCCAATCAGATGATGCTGCAAAGTACCACTCATACTGGTATACTTGCAGACCCAAGTGTGGACCGGCACATTCGCAACCTGGGATGATGACTGGGGATGGAAAACCCAGTGTGAACGTTTGTTTCGCAAGAAAATGGACAACACTCCAGCCCCAGACGCAATATTGAAAATAATACGCTTTAAATGTATGGAGTATTGTGACACCATGATGTTCCTGCAAGAAAAATGGGTTATTTTGCATCGACTGGTGTGGAAAATGTCAAGAAGGACTTTGCACTAGCATTCCATTGGACGAACTTGGTTATTAATGCACAATGTTTATCCAAAAAGGTAAAAATTTAAAAAAATATTTGTGTGCTATGTTTATGTAGATGGTGTGCGACGTTTTTGATTATATTGAATGCCTTCGATATAGTTCATTTGGGACAGGATGGAATCATTCAAACCGAAAAATACAATAATTTTTATTTAAACTATGATGATATGCCATGTAATAATGCATATCAATGGAGAAAACACATTATACGCATTTTTGGCACCTTGACCTTTGACCTAGCTGTTTAGAGAGGTCATTTTGAGTATATAAATTTGTTTTTTAGATTCACAAGGTCAGGTTTCTATTCACTTCTAATACACTTTTTGTCCTGAAAATGAATAGTTTTAGAGATAATTGACCTCGAAATTTGAAAATTACCGCCTAATTTAAATATGCTAATTAGGTCACTTCTGGGTCAAAACTCTTGTCCCATTTTGGATATGTCATAAATTACTACCTAATAAACAAGAATCAACAATAAAACAAACTTTTGCAATTTGTGTGACTGATAAGTTTAAATCTGGTCCTCTAAAGTTTCTAAGAAAAATTATCTGGCAATCCTGCACTGTGTTACCATAAATTACACCACATTCATTGTACTCAAGCTTCACTTGCCTACAAGCATGTATTTGGGAGGCTAATCTAATAAGGTCTTCACTTCTAAATGGACGTTTCTTGTGAATAAATTCTGACAGGGCGTGTCGTTTTAGGATGCAAGTGTCGGGACCGGGAATCGAACCCACGCCACTCTGCTGATCAAAAATACCAGAGTCCGGTGTTCCTACTTGCACGGCCATGATACACCATTGAAATTGGGATTGGGGACTCAATTGAGATTGGGGGCTGTAGTATGTACATGCCAAGTACTGTATAAGGGTGTCCTATTCCCTGGGTAGGTAGTGGCTCTTTGGGGAGGAGGAGGACTACCAAGTATCACTGATGGAGCCAGCTCCACAGAACTGGAAGTGGGCAAACCCAAGGGACATGATTTACTACCCACAGAAGGCTGTGATGCTGAAACTAGACAAACCTGAAATAGCTATTTATTGAGTCACTACAAGCTCCAAGTTTTAAGAAGATGAAAGGAATGTAAATACACATTTAATGAAGTAGGCCTATAGGCCTACACACATGTATATGAAAATATGAAATTGAATGAATTCAATGGATTTTTCCCTGTTGGTTATTTGTACGAAGATTATGTTGAAGACAAAACTTTTTTTACATGTGTATTTTTTGCTGCTCATAGAAGTTGCCTCCATACCTATACTTCTCCAGTTGAACTGTTCAGATCATTAAAGGCTGACACTGCATATGACATTCATTCACAATTTCTAGACATCATCAGAATGGCCTCTTGGAAAGATGAGTTGCTTCCCTCCGATGGTGCTCTCAGTCTCAGGTTGCACTGGCTAAGATCGTGCTGGGTGAGCACGGTTTGGGGTAAAGCTTTACAAGCTGTATTTATGTACCCCGAAATTTCACAGTATGGATGGAAACTTTCCCAGGATCCTTTTTCAATTGAAGTTGAATGGGACACTGAAGAGAATGTACAAAAAATCAGTAGAAATGTTCAAATTCTGACAAGGGGTTGCTCATGTGCCAAAAGCCGTTGCGCAACTAGGGTATGTAAATGTAAAAAGGCAGATGTTTTATGTGGCACTGGTTGTTCTTGTTAAAGCTGTGAAAATACTGTCAGTGATACCGATTTGGATGACAGTGAAGACTCAGATAGTGGGTCTCTTTCAATCAGCAGTGATGTTAACAGTTTGGATAATTTCCAAGAAGTGGCATAAGATGAGGCACTGAGTGAAACCAATGTAGACAGTGAATAGTTTTCTATTCCACAATGCCACTTATATTTATATGACACAAAACGTGATGATACATGCACATACTTTAACTTTGTTATTATTGTAAGGATATGTGATTGGAAAAGAATTCTCCAGATCTTGAGTGATGACCAATGAAAATCGCTCTTTTATAAATAGATATGGCTGCTTTCGGAAAATTTCAACGTTGTGTCGGAGCAATGTACCTGGGTGTATTTTGGGTGCTCTTGACTGTTTCTCAAAGGATCGAGATATACCATGGCCTTTCTAGGAAAGAGGAATAGTTAAACTACACATACATGGGTAGGTTGCTTCTGCCGGTCATTCATGTCATTGGGAAAAGAAAAAAAATCTGGCTTTTTCATTGACCTTTTTTCCTGGACATTAACGTCTTCATTTTTGTTCCAAAATTTCTCTTTTTGATCATCAAAAAATTAATTTTTATGAACAGAACATTAATTTGAATCATTCTCCATGTTGGTATATACTTTTAATTGTTTTTTTAAATCGTTATCATATTTTAAATGTTTTATGAAAATCGGGGCACGTCAAATCTCATTACGTATGCATAAACCGGACGGACTATGCATACGTAGCAAATAAACGGAACGCGTTTTTAACAGGCTGCGCGCTGACTGCATGACCACTTTCTCAACAGTGCACGTCATTCACCTCACAACAAGACAGCTACAGGAAAAGCTTCTGCTTCTTCAGAAGGAATGGAGAAATTTGAACTGGCGTGGGGTTGTCCTTCAGGAGAAAGTGTCAGAGTTGATGATGAAAGAAGCGTTTTGTGTGTCAGATGATAAGACTCAGAGTGACCACGTTTTCTTAAATATAGACTTATTTAGGGAACCCAAGTGCGCCCTCAGTGTTCAAGTATGTTTGTGATTAGCATAGTTACATTCAAAAAGGTAACTTTGGGGTCGCAACCTTAAGGCTCACTCTCTTTTACATTTTAGCTTGGAGCAAGAAAGAGCACATTCATTAACTACTGTACATGTAGGTATTTCTCTCTATTTTGTAGGGAGCATGGCTCTGGGGGAGGAATAGTGTCAGAGCTCTTTGTGAGTATAGACCATGTTACCTTTGTTTACAGAGTGGCGACCTTGCACATTTATAAGTGCTTCCTTCTGGGAAAGATACTACACAGGCTATATGGGAAAATTTACATTGGGTGTCATAATTTACACATAAATTCAAAATTTCCAAAAGCAACAGCTGTACAGCTTTTGAGATGTCCCCTCTTTCTTCATATCAAAAGTTGAGAAAAATCAGACAGTGCCATCTCCATAAAACATAAGATTTGTTGTTTTCTTCCATTGAGCTGTGTACAAATGTGCCTGCAGGAAGTCCAGGTTCTGTGGCTCTTTTGTAAACATGTGATGTCACGGGTCACATCGTCTATTGTTTTTGCATCAAAATTATCTTTCGATTAAAGATTTTCGGTATATATATTGTAAACGTGTGTGGGTATGTATAGCCTGCCTTGTGTTGTGTTGACCTTTTGCCCTTAGTGACTGTGTTAATGCATACTTTATATTGTGTGCTATTGACTGGAAAATCAAAATCAGGTGCAGGAGATCACTTATATTTATTTTAGACACCATCGTATGGAATTTGTTGCTTTTGGTATATTTTGGTGAATGCTCATCCTTTTTAAAAAGAGGACCGGCCTCCTTTCCATGTCTCTCCTGCAGGTCTTTTATGGGGACAAAAGAAAGAATCGGCTATGAATCTCAAACAGAAGAAGTGGCATCCCTGCCAATAATAGTTGGTGCATCGCTCTTCATAGCAAATCTTCTTCATTTTACAATATTCTCCGTGAAACAGGGTTCTTGCGACTTCCTCAGCCAAGCACTCTCCATTCTTACACCCACGTCGCAATGCTGAAGAGAATTGTCACTGATTTTAACAAGAAGGACTTGCAGATCATCAACAACATCTTTTGTTCGACAAGATGAAGATCAAAGCAAGTTTATTCTTTTCTGTTAGGTTTGGTAAAGTGATTGGATTTACAGATGTGACCTGCATTGCAAACGAGGTTGCAGATTTTGACATAAGATGTCTTGGGGATAAAGAGCCAAGCATTGCCACCCATGTTTTAGTTTTGACGGTTAGAGGAATTTTTTCATCAATCCGTGCTTCTGTGGGTTACTACCCTACCAGTGGTGTTACCAAAGTGACCCGCTATACCTCTGCTTGTATAAGTGTATTCTTTTCTTGGTTGAAAGTGCAGGCACTGGTATCTGATGGAGTGTCTCCAAACAGAAAATTCTATCATCTTCATGACAAAGATAGCCTGACAGATGTAGTATACAAGACCATCAACCCGTTTGAACAATTCTGGCTTGCACAACAAAACTAAAACGCTTTGTGTAAGTTCTAATAATAATGACTCTGCTTGAGGATGAACCCTCACATGAATTGCCCGTGTCTCCTTGCCAACTCCTCTAGCCGCCTCAGCCCTCCAGTCCATGACCCGCTGAGCAAAAGCTTAAGCCTCTTGTCATGAAACTAAGCAAACTATCAAAATATTCAAAGTAAGACCTCCGTACAACAAGATTCAGCTAGCATATAGGGCATTTAAAAAATTCTTTTGACAAAAAAGAATAGCAATTTACACAAAAACAAGGCCGTTTATGATAAGTTGTAGTATTTCTTATTTACGAATGGTTTCTTAATTTTCTATAATTTGTGACTATCAATAGTTAACTTTCGTTTCAACTATGTTATTTAAAAATTTGCTACACAGACCTGATGTTGAACGTTCACTGGTACGTCTGTGTCAGGACTGGCCATCCTAGTAACCTGGGAGGAGCCTATGACAGTCATTGTCAATAGGAATAGGTTGCTCACCTCTACCCTTCGGCTGATGAACTCTGAATCCTTCAGCTTCTGGAGAAACATTCGTGTAGTTTTTGCCGGTGCAGCAAAACGACTAAAGATGGGGTCAGCCAGCATTTGTTTCCTGCAGATCCCAAACATAGGCAGTTATGGGCATCGAAAGTCAGGCTAACGAGGGCAAAGTGGTCCAGTCCGACGACATTCTCAGCGCTATGCAGCGACCACTACGAACCGTCGTGCTTCGTATCCGGGATGTACATGTCATATGACATGAAAAGAAAAGTAGTTCTTAAAAATGACGCCATCCCAACCATTTTCCCAGTTAGTGGGAAGTCGAAGAAGTTACCTGTAAGACCTAGAGGTGCATTTGCCAAACGTTACAAAATCAGGGTAAGTTTGAACCGAGTCCAGCAGCGATGAGCAGGATGAGGGATTGGCCAGCCATCAAGAGACTATACCTGATGTAAGTTTAAAAGAAATTATGTATTAATGATAATAGTATAGGCCTCGGGGTGCAGAAAACTAATACAAATGGAAAAGTATAAACCAAAACTATAATGTATAAAGCTTTGATGAATGTTTTTGCCTCTGTTTTGGCATAGAGAAAGGACTAGTGTCCGCAAGCTGCATGCACCACCAGACTGACGTCCATTTTAGCATCTACCACTGTGCAGGGCCTGCCAAAAGTGCCCCTAGAAGTAGAGGAAGCGCCAGAGGAAGAGCTAGAAGAGCCAAAGAAAAGTGATTCACCAGAGTACATACCAATATCATCGTCGTCATCATCATCATCAGACATAGCAGGCACAAGCTGGTTTCGGCATACTGTTTGAAACATTGAAATGCAGACCACTGTACATGTATCTCATTTGAAGCTTACAATGATACCAAGTTACCACAAACATTATCAAGAGATGTAACACTGAACTGTCAGACTTAACTGAATCGAATTGAAATGAAAAGACAACTCTGGATGTCACCTCTGATGGTCCTCAGAACCTCTCTCTGATGCTGAGCCACAGAGCTGTGCATTTGCAAGACAAGTCAACACACAAAAAGAAAGATGGCGGGAAAACCCCGCCAGTTTCACTACATGCACCAGATGGACAGAGAAATATTCCTGGTTCTGAGACTGAAAATGATGCTTCACACTACTCTTTCGTTGCCATAGTGATGGCACTGTGAAGGAGATTTGAGATTGTTTTGCACTAGATCGCCACTGCCAATTGATGCATTAGCCGTAATTCCTTCACCAGAACCTATGTGGGGTGTGTAAGACGGACTATGATACCAAATCACGATTGCTATCACACATGGCCAAAATAAATCAAATCGATCATTCCAAGGCATATAACCGCTCCATTACACCCAATGAGCGAGTGATTCAACTCAGAAACAACTGGCTTACTCGGAACACAGCGGATGGCACCCATGCTGGACAAAACTCTCGCATTCGTCAACAAATCCTGATGACATCTAAGGACTTTAAATATAAAGTTCCTGACCCAACCTCCCCTGTGGAGGAAGTTTCACAACATTAACCTGAGAGCTGTCAAAAGAAGAACTTCAAAATGAATCCATCATTGAAGCTGTGTGCCAACACCCCTAATAAGACCATTATAGAATAGCCCCCAGTGACATGAGAGTGTGTCACTTCTATAGCTGTATGCATCGGTCCTCATTACTTGATTAGGTCCTCATATAATATATATATTATAGAGACACAGGTGTCTTTTCTATCAATGTACATTTATTCATAAGGTTTTGATTGACTGGTTAATTTTGCTTTAAAGGAAAAGGCACATCAAAACCACTGAAGATAATGGTGAATGATCTGTACCAGCCAGTCTTCAAGTTTAGATTTGAACCTTGAGCTTGGAAACAATTATGTCCAAGGGAAAAAAAATAAAAATAAGTTGAACATGTTTAAAGAAGTACTTGAACGAGACCAAACAGGAAGTACTATTTGCTACAATCCATAAATAAGTGTTCATGCTTTACGTTCATACAGTTCACATCTTATCAAAATGTTTTTAAAATGTTTTAAAAAAATCATTTCGAACACCCCTCAGACGTGCTTTTTGGCGAGAATCGCGAAAAGCCCCGTGACGTCATCAATCTCGGTTAAAAATGTGTGACGTCACTAGTGGGAGTCGTGTTTGTTTACCCCGCGTTGTGTATGCGCATTGCAATGGTTAACGAACCACCTCTATGCAGAGACGACTGGAAAATCCTCTAAAATGTCGGATAGCAACGGGTCCTGGGAGGAATTTAGCATTGATGAAGAAGAGGTATACTCTACAAGCACTGTAGATGATAGTGATAGCATAGAGGGGAGCTCTCCCGATGAGAGAGAAGGGGAGGAAAGTGACGACGAAGCAGTGGTTCGTGGGGCAGAACCATACCGGTTTGAGCCGCTTGCTGTAGCTGCCGACAACGAAGCTGGTGAGAACGATGAGCGGAACCAAGACCGACTGCTTAATACGGCATGGTAATTAGTTTATTCAGTTATATTGAGAGGCTAAGCAAATGGAATCACTTCATGGCTGTGTATTGTTGTTATTTGGTACAGGGTGTTCGTAGGCCTGCTCCTGTTCTGTCACCTATACGTTGCATGGGATTCACGAATACTACATGCATGTTTACTACTGTACTGCTGATGCACAATATTATGTGCCGTTTTCGGTAACCTCATAACCAGTGCAGCATTTCGGTAAACAGTATTTAAATTCATAAGCCTTCTTGTTGATTTTCACGGGAGGGGGGGGGGGGCTGATCGACCCATTACGATCATGTCAAGTGCCTGCATGTAATAAGTTACACAAAACAATAACCCTTTTATTGGCACAGTAGACCCATTAAAAAAAAAAAAATTATGTCATGCTCTATTTTAAGCCCATTGCATATCGGTAGTGTATGGAGAGTTAAAAATAATTTTCTTCAACCATTTCTTTATAGGTGTCAATGGATGTCAATGTGGAAGGCTATTTCAGGATTTTTTCCTACATCACTTAGTACCTGTGTATTGTTAAAAACAATTATGCTGTTAGTGTTATTAAGTGGCGATATACTTTTCAATATGCAAGTTCCATAAAATATCATAGCAGTTGAGAGGTGCCAGGGGTGGGATTTTATGACCGAATATTATTGCAATAGTCACCACGTAAAACAATGTTCATTTTTAATAGTATACTTAAATTAGTGCCCCTTTTGTTTTATGACTATATTCAAGTTAGCCTATAATGGCCAATTAGTTTATTAAATGATGGTCCTCTATAAAGTACCCAAAACAGCTTGTCAATATTTCTCTTGATATCATTCATTCCTAGTCTGTGCTCTGTCACATTTATTCTTCATCCAATTGTTCTTTAAAGGTGTTCCTGTGGCCACTGTGTCCAACAACCATTGGTGAACTGCATATGCTGCAAGGAAGAAAACAGAACAAGGGCCAAAATGGTGGATCTAGAGATAGACTTGAATGACGTAAACCAGTGTCTAAGCTCACATGATTGGTTTGAAGCTGTGTGCCTCCACCCTGGTGTCTTGGAGACTGCCTATCTACAGTACCGGGCTTACTATGGAAGAGATGCAGTTGAGGGGACACTTGATCAGTTAGTACATAATTTTCTTCCTCCATGGTTGATCAGTGTGCTATTTGCTATTACATATACTACATGCATGTAGTACAGAGTTGAACAAAACATTGATCATGTTTTATTTCACATATTTTTTTCAGAAAATATCGTCATGTTGCTTATCGGCAAGTAGTCAGATGGTGTTGGGGATACCTTGGCCGTTTCAACAGGGTGCCTCTTCCGTCATGCATCATGGAAGCCATCCGGAGAACTTTTCCCAACCCAACTGGACAGTACAAGGGATTTCGCTATCCACCACTTGATTAGTGAATAGGTACACCAGGCCCGATACATGTACTTGTTCTTGTAAGGGCAAGGCAGTTTTTCCTTAGAAAAGGGCACTTCTTTGAGGGAATTTTAATTTGTATTCATTCAAGGGTACCAAGGCAATGACCAAGGGCCATGGAGACACAATTGCCTCCATGAAGTATCAGACCAGGGCCCAATTTCATAGAGCTGCTTAAGCAGAGAATTTTGTCTAGCAACTTTCTGCTTAGCAAAAATAAGCAGGATACAGTCACAGATTGTACATGTGAAATGGTAATTATTCTGGTAAGCATAATTTTGATGTGCTTAGCTACTTTTTGTGCTTAAGCAGCTCTATGAAATTGGGCCCTGGGTACACAATTTGCCTAGTACCGTATTTTCCTGCGGATAAGACGCTCGGCGGACAAGACGCAGGACCCTAAAATGACCCCAAAAAAATTCAATCGTCAGCAGAAAAGACGCACCACCGCACAAGACGCATGTTTAACAGCACACAGAAGAACACCAGGCGCCACCCGGTGTCGGTACATTGACACAAAGACGTCATTTTGTTGCCTTTTGGAGCGTTCACACTATTCGAAGCATGAATGAAACCGTAACCACATGGGCGTGTAGAGCCATGCAGAAAAGACCAACGTAAATTGATACCGACCTTCGTCCATCCATTCAGCCAACGCTGTGCATTGTTAATAATATGAAGTCCGGCCCAATCAGCGGCCAGAAACAATGGTCCACGCACTGTCTGAAGATATTGCAACACGAACCCAGGCCCTCCTAGCATGAACATCCGACGTCCCACAATGAGGATCCTTGCTGATAAAGACAGGTTACCAGTCTAAGTCCCTCCGAGCCAGTAGATGTTGCGCCCTCTACCGGTGACTAATACCAAAACTAGCGTCGCCTTTATATATACCTTACGCAAATAATCCCCACACCCGGGAAGACGTAACAAAATGTTTCATTATATATATTTGTTTAAGTTTTTGTAATGTGTTTCTTTTTGTATATAAAATTCTTTTCCATTATTTCAAACCTTTAATTTGTTAATCTCGTTCATAAGATTTTGTTTTAAAGTTCTTTTTATTTATTTCAAACTTATAATCTCGTTCATAAGATATTTGTTTAAAACATCTATCCTCTTCTTAAATAATGTTAGTTTTGTTTTCAAGGGTCATTACCTTGTTTTCAAGGATAATTTTTATTATTTGATAAATGAAATAAACGAAACAGACACATGAACCATCTCTTTTCTCGTTTGGTCGTCCTGAAAAGGACGGTTGGTTTTGTTGGTTCTTCAACATCAAGCCATAATAGTACGTCAAGCACACTTCGGAGATATTCTGTACAATAAAAACCCTCAAAGTTCACCACACAATAGAGGTTGGGTGAATGCCGTTTGTACAACAGCATTGACAGTAAATCTGATTGCAGCATTTTCGGAACGAATACGCGGCCACACAGAAAAACGTTTGTACGACGCCGACGTCTGTTGGACCGAAAGTACCAACACATTGCGGCATTGTTGGAATGAAAGCACGGTCATGGGGGATGAACAAGTTGCGGCATTGTTGGAATGAAAGGACAGTCTGGGGGATTGCGGCATTGTTGGAATGAAAATACGGTCTCAGTGTCTGGACAGTTGAGCCTTGTTTGACCGCATTATTGAGTAAGGATTCTTCACACAAAGACCGTTGATTTGAACTGGACAAAATAAAGGTATTATTGTACGCAGTGATCATCCCCAAAAAAATCAATCGTCAGCAGACAAGACGCATCGAAAGATAAGACGCACCGATGTTTTGGGGGTCTAAAAAGTCAGATAAGACGCGTCTTATCCGCAGGAAAATACGGTACATGTAATTCTTGTATAAAGTCACTTGATTCGGAATACAATTTGAATCTGTATTTCAGTGTGTTGTTTTTAATGGCTGAACCTTTTCTGTACTGGATTTTTAACAAAAATTACATGAGAATTGTTAAGTGCTAAAACTTTTGCAATGCTTGTGTATAACCTCTAGGTTTCAAATCAGAACAATTTGCTAAGGGACAAGGGAATTTATCTGTTTGATTAGTAAGCCCAAACCATAATATATTAAATAAAATTCAACACCAATTTCTTCTGTCATCCAGCTCAATAAATGTATTTTATTCTTGCCAAACATTATGCTATGCCTGTGTTGCAGAGGGATCCCCCCTCAAAAACTGTACTGTAACACATGTCACTCTTCCCCCCCCCCCCCCAGCAAAACATAAATACTATGAAGAATTTATGAAATTCTCAGAACAACAATGAAGACGTGCCACACATCAAGCACGTGGATGGAAATAAGGAGTTGTAATATTGGTACAATTTGTACAATACATTTGAAAAGTGGCTCATTTCTAAATCGTAGTTTACAGGAAATGTACATGTACCTGTAAACACACTTGATCAATAAGGGTAATATCATTGTACATTGTTTTCTTATGGTTTATTAAAAGAAGTACTGTAAGTTTAAATATACCAATTTACATGTACCTTATTAAACAAATAAAAGATGGCACATATATATTTCTTCTAAAAGATCTTGTGACTAATTAACCGTATTCATTACTTTAAAAATGATCAGTTTACAGTTACAATACTAGGGGTCGGGGAGTGGAGTGAACTGTCTATACACTCCCATGTGTTTACTTGCTACTGGACAGGTCATTCAAATAAAGAGGAGCAGAACTTTGGAGTAGGCTAAATGACCAAATAAAAACTAGTCTCATACTTCACCATATCAAAACGAATTAATCCATCATCTTAAAGAGAACCTATGAGTTTGACCAATTCACACTGGATGGTAAAATTAGCTGTGATCTGGTACGTAACTTTCTTTTAATTTGTTTTATGGTGGCCGATTGAAAATCATCTTTGAGGTGACAAAGTTATCAACCTGCAGTACATGCATACAGTGTGTATGTATAAGTTTGTACGTGTAGAGCATGTGTAAAAGTACTTTAGGTACACTGTATGCACACTTCATGTGTGCTTAAAAAATTTTACAAGTACATTCAAGGTTGCAAGGCTCTTTTTGGACAATCTTCTGTTTACTTGGTTTTCTTCCCTCTCTTCCCTCGTGTGGTGCTTTGTGGCATATCCTCGGGTCCTTTCTTTCTCTTCCCTCTCGCTTTAACTGGCACCTGAACAGTACCCGATACCCCTTGAGATGCTGCAATGGCTAATTCCTGCACAGGTTGGGTTCTAGCTACCGGTTGTGTTATTTTACTAAACCTTGAGACAAAAGTATTTACTGCAGTGTTCTTATCCGGTCGAGTCCGAGTGCTAGATATTGGGCCAGGATTGCAGACTAGCTGTGGATACATCTCCCTGGACGTCTTGTCTCTCTCCTGGCATAGAAGTGCAGCCTTTTTTATGACTCTATTCGCATAGTCTGAAATTAATACAAATATGCAAACATGCACTCTATAAAATCAAACACTGAGACTCAACTTTTTCCTTAAAAATCATGTGAATGAATTCCAATTTCCAAAACAAGTGACGACTTCTGTTGGACTTAATCTAATTTTCAGTTTTTAAGTATAGGGAGCTACAGCACATATGGCACTGAGTAGTAGAAGGTACATGTATGCATAAGTATATTGATCAACTACCATCATCATTCACTTTCACAATAAAATTGTGCAAACCAATGACCAAAATGCTACAGGCAGTAAAATTAAACTGTAGTTGAACTTACCATATGTGCTTTTGACCAGGAGCTTCTGAACAGTGTAACCCCCAGTGTCCTGCTTTGATCGTGGAAAAACAATGTTGTACTGGAGAACACCCTTTGCAGTCTTGGATTGTCTGCGTCCTGCATTCTCATTATAATGCAGAGCTGCCAAGTAGATTCTGTATGATTAGACAAAATATATAGTACTAAAAATGCAAGAGGATAAACATTAAAATGTTTGGGGCCATCCAAGCCAGCAAGCGATTTAAAATACAGACAAAGGTATACAGACTACAGACACGTCCATGACATTTGTCTGAATCCAAGTGAAGTCACTTGTCATGGCCCAAGTCATCTCATTTTCAAGTCAATTCAGGTCATTGACTTAATTCAGGTCGAGTTATAAATCAGTAACTCTTTAAACTGCCTTTTTTATTACAGTAAATTAATTGTACAAGTGGTTGTCAACAGTATATTAATCACTAACCTGCACAGCATCCCCTCAAATGAAAACACAAACATTTTGGGTGCGAAGTGATTGATGACCGAATGAAAGGCCTCAACACTAGATGTTTGCATTGATGGGGAGAGCATCTGGACGTCCTTTCGAAGATATATGGAACCAAGAACCTTTCCTACCTCTTGTGCTGGTTTGGTTCCTATTTGTGTAAAAAAACCAAAAGTAATTAATTTTGTTGTAAACTGAAGATATTGGTTTGAATTTTAGTATTTTTTTCAAAATAACACTGATATTTTAAACAAAATGCATAAAGCGCAGCTTTATCAAGTTGTACCAACATGATTTTGTTCACTTTTAGTGTTTAAATTGCTAAGAAGAGATATTCTGACCTGGTTGTAACCATTCACGTTCTGGCAATGGTCCATGGGCACATCTTTGAAAGATTGGGTTGTCATGAGTATGTATGTTGAGGAGATGATTATGCACACTGTCAAATTTGGCCAGCATCAGTTCCTTGTCCCCATCATGTGTAGAGGCAGCCACCCAGTAGATGTTATTGATGATCGACTGAATCCAGGGCTGAATGACACCACATCCTGACAGCTTACTGATTGCCACAAGCTTCTTCTTAAGTCCTGTGTAATAGAAAAAATTGTACAAATTGTGCACATTAATATTTAGAAATACTGTAATGATCAGGGTCCTCATTTCGTCAACTCTTTTTTACAACTATCGATGAACTATTTATTAGACCTGAAAGGGGACCCTTATTTCTCAAGCACCACTGTCTTTTTCAAAGAAAGACGTATGGTTTCTCACCTTTTGCAACATGCCAAACATCATAATAGTGTTTGACTCCTGATGTGGGCACTACCTTCTCCCGGATGTGCTTGGCAATCTGACGGTGTCTATCTGTGACGATAGCAGACACTGTTATCATTGCGTTGTCCACCCACATCAACGTTCTTATTAGTCCTTCAATCTCCATCAAGTTGGACTTGTTTCCAACCTCATTCTTCTACCAAAAACAAAGTAAGAAAATGAGCTCTTAAAGGTTGGTTATTTGTTGGGTATATTGCTTGGACTTTTTTAGTGCACAGAAAGAATTTACTCCATAAAGCAAGAAAGGCAAAATGCCCATTATAAAAATCTTTGAAATATAAACAATTCCTGTTAATTGGGTGGCAGGGGGAGGGGCTGCACAGCTGAAAAAAGGTTATCCCACAGTAAAAGATAAATAGGGGAGAGGTAGGATGAAATACTTTTCATAAAAAATATAAAAAAATTACATAAATTGTAATGATGTAACTACAGTAAATATTGAAATTTACCTGTACTACTTCAATGTGAAGTACTTTGTTCACATTCATCTCGAGGGTGCTGTAGCATCCATACTTTGCTGAATGGCCCATACTGTCTGCCCTCATGTCAGTTCCTAAAAATGCTCCACTCTCACGACTTCGCAGATTCTGTACAATCAACTCTTGGGAAGTTTTCCAAACATGGCTAATGGCTGGCTGAAGGAACCTGCATTTTTGGTAACATGTAAAAATAATTTCTCCAACATCTTTTTGCAAATAACCTCATGTGAATCATTTAGAAGATTAATTCTAACTGATGCATGTACTTTCATGCCTGTTTGAGAAAACATTAGAAGTTTGTACAGTAATTGTTTTTTTTAAAAAGATTAACAGAAACAAAGTTGATGACATGTGGTTTCTAATTAGTTCAACTAATTTGTGCATTTTGTTCACAGAATTTAAAAGAACATGAACAGATTTTAAATCTAATGAGGAATGCAGTACAAAAGTGTCTTAGTTCCATGAAAACAACCATGGATGTTTTGATGTGTATTCCGACTGTCTTCAGAAAAAAAAATTAAATCATAGAAATAATGAGATGAGAATAATTCAAACTGATAGGCCCTAATTATGATATTGCTCGTGGACAAACATTTGTGCTAGTTGCCAGTCAAATTCTACCATATCAAAATGCAACTGTGAATTTAGTATTTGAAAATACGCTTCACTGTTAAGCATAGTAAACTGACCATTTTTGGTGATTGAAGAAGGATTCATACGAAATGGTGGCAATGTTGAGGGATGTCAAAGCCCGCAGGAATTTCTTAGGACTACATCCTGAAGTCAAGCAAGCTGCAGAAAGAAGGAGGTTGCCAGCTGCGATGTTACCGATCATGGGCTGACTCCTCCAGTTCTTTATCTGGCCGCAGCCACGCTTCCTGCAAATTTGTAGCACTTTAATGAGGGTGCCAGAGAGGGGACGAGAAATCGTGACTTTTGCCACAGCGTCACACTTGTGGCACTTCTGAAACAGTTGTAGAAGACTGGACCGAAAGACAATATATTTTGAATCGTCTACTACATCATATGTAATCTTTTCTCCATCAGAACTGTGAAAGACAAAAAGACAGAAGTCAATGTGTTGAGCAATAAACTGAGCAACAAAAAGTCCTTCGAACAATATCCATCTGTTACAGACACTGGTTTCATAATAGATGCGACTTGTCCAATCCTGGGCCCGATTTTAATAGAGGTGATGAAGTAGACAATAGTGCTTAACAATTTTCTGCTGATCATAATAAGCAAGAGACCACAGTTGCAAACTTTACATAATGATATGGTATTTTGGCAGGCAACCTTTTTCTGGCAAGGACAATTGTTTTATACTTTGCGTACTGTATGTATGAAGTTGGGCCCAGCTCTGAATACAGAAAAACATTTCCATTCCAATCAGTATGCTCTGATTGGCTTGAATAAAGCTTTTATTAAAGTTGGTTTTCCATCAACACTTGTTCATTGAAGGATACTTTTCAAGTGTATAGGCCCAGAGAAACATTTAAGATTACAGTTCTTACTATATGGTTTATTTTTACCTTGTGCTTGTATCGGCACTGTCATGACTAGATGGCACATAGTCACTTTCACTAACAGGCTCTGAAGTAGGATCATCAGATACAGGTTCCTCAGGAAATGTAGCAGCTTTTGCTGCTGGTTGAGTGACGGTATGTGTTGAGCATTGCAGTTTTTTTAGCGGCTTCCCCTTGACAATGGAACATTCTGTGATTTTGTTTTCACACTTCAGTAGTCGCTTTACCTGAACACCTAGAATTAAATTTAAAGGGTACACAATAGGAGACTTTAGTAAATAACTGCAGTTATACTCACACCATAAGTAAATGGATGTTATCAAGGTTTTGTTTGGTAAAAACCAAAGAAATGAAAGAAAAGGTCAAGGCATTGTCCCTTCAGTTCGAGTCTGTGTCCATTATGCAACAGCCACAAACATGGTGACTTGAGCCCGAGTTGTGAGTCATAAAAGTCTGCAAAGTACCTCACTTCAGGGTTTTGCCTCAAAATATCTCATTCAGCAGTTTATGGAACATACAAATCTGAAAGCACAGTTGTAAGGTGCTGCACATGTGACAGGTGTAGAAAAACCTTTGTCCAGTAGGAGACTTAGTGTCTATGCTCCCTTCCACTGTTTATATTTCCAATTTAATCTCTTCTAGCACCCTGTACAAGTTAATTTCTAGGAATTCCTGTAATAAACAACCCTCTTGCTTAATCCTTAATCCTTCATCCTTGTAGTGGTAATTAATTCACCCCTGTAGTTTACTTCAGATAGCAGCCTGGCAGCGCAAGGGGAGCACTCCACTTTTGTGTGTACTCCCACCATCACTAACTATTTCTTTGATTTTATGTACTGGTGGTTCTTCATGTTTTAAGTTTTGCCTGCGTCAAGTAATTTACTGCTATGAACTTGGTTTTAAAGCCATTTTGATTTTAATTTGTAACCTTCTTTGGCACTGTGTTTTGTTGTTTTTAGTGGTTTCTATAAATTCTTTTTCTTCAAGTATTCTGGGTTTAGTTCAATAGTTTCTATTGGTCTTGGTTTAGAGTTTACTTGGTTTATTGACTATATTTCGATCACTGGTTTTGCTTTTGGTCATTGCCTTATAATCAATAAAGTTATTTTTCATTTTTTGTTTGTTGAGAAACCTACATTTTGAGTCCCTGTCCTACTTTTTGCATTTCTTCGCGTCTTGACCCTATTCGATCCTTAGATTAATTGAGTTTTTCTGAAGTGAGTTTCCCCAGAGCGTAGTTTTATTTAGTTTTATTCAAGTGATCCATTTTCCCGGGTTACACACACATTTACCTTTATTGACTGGGTGAAACATCTTTGGCTTAGTTTGTGTCCTTTTAGACCTCACTGATGTGTGGTGGGCATCCCTTGGCAAGATATTAATTTGACTACTGGCAATGTGATGTATGGAGCAACACCATCTTGCAACTGTTTGGGTCGACTGATCAATCCCCTGATGAAATAAATTACACATTGTAAAAAGATGAAATCCAGGAGTAAAATTAAGAAATACACAAATAAACCAATTTAGCAAGGTGTTCACACTGAATGGGTTGTCACCAACAGGGGGTACTCCCCAAATGTATACCCAGGCAATATCAAACCTATGTTATGCTCTGTGACTGCCTATACTACTCAGGAGCAATTGCATTCAGGTCATAATTACCCACTATTCATCAATGAGACTTACAGGCTATTCCAAGATTGGACAGAATATGAATTTTGTTCCTCTTCTATCAATAGATTGTGCAAGTCTTGCCCACATACAAATATTGTGGAGACCTAGCCTAGGTCCCCTGTTGGTTTATGTTTGAAGAAACAAAATCATTCACATTTTCATGTGTCAATGTTTGAACGTGAGACTAAGGCGTGGTATATTATTGACTAGGATGTGGTGTATTGAGAACAACTAAAAGGGGGAGCTCAAAATTATTACAAAACAGTAACATTGCACTTACTGATGTTGTGGTCATAGTACAAACTGCAATGGTTGCTCTGTTAGGCTCATTGGAAGGTGCATCCGGATGAGGCACAGTTACATCAGTGTCTTTGATGATTTCCAACCCTGCTGAAAAAAACTTTTAAATAAGGAATACAATAATATGGTCAGTGTTGTGCCAAATGTTGCTTGAAATAAAACCTGATTGTGAAACATTTAAATCACATGACAAAATAAGAATGTCATTATTGTTATTGTAAACAAAGACAATAGACAAAAACCAATTGTGCAAATTCGCTGAAAACTGTTGTTTTCTTGAAAATGAGCACAATGATAACAGTTATAGGGGACAAGAAGTTGTTTTTAATGACAGAACAACTGTTTTGCTTTCTTAGGAAGAATATATTGTACATGTAGGATGGTTTACCTGTTTTGTGCTGGAACTTTCTGGTCTGACACCTGAAGGTTCACCGTACCTTGTATTGTATTCATCCAGTGCTTCTTGCAAAATCTGAAGGAAAGTGTCAACATTTAACTCAGCTTTGTTGAAATTGAAGCAAATAACTAAGCACTTATCAAGTTACTTTATAACTACTGATGTTCCACAATGATTTAGTCTATTTAAACAAGGAGCTGTTCATGAGGGTTGTTTAATTTCATAGTAGTCTGTTAATTTGGCCAAATTGAAAAGTTGTGAGTTAATGAGAAATAAATAAAACTGCAAATGTTTGGGCTGAATTGTAAACCAAAAATGTCTACTCAAAAGAAAAAAACACAGTGAAGATAGCAAAAACAAATCTATTTTTTTTTTACAGTGCAAGAAAAAACAAAAAACAAACAGGTCAACACATACACAAACATAATTTTGCCAATTCATACTCTTAGTCTTACCCTAATTGCTCTATGCTCTTAGTCTTACCATCTTTTACCTTTGACTAAACTATTTCCCCAAAAACCCAAGAAGAAACAAAACGTGAGGAAACCCCTCCTGAACTTGAAGTATAAACGATGACTACATCCTCACTTCACTTGAGGACGAGTTGGCAAATACAAGTTTTTGAGGGTACGAGTTGGTTGGCGTACGTGAGTTGGCAAGGGTATTCTGTTCCTGCACGGTTTGTTTGTTTTTCCCAAGTGAAAATAAATTATGTTCCACCCCGATATTCGTGTGAATGATTTTTTCACTGATTAAATTATGAATAAGAACTGAAGGGTATTTATATTCATGCCTACCCGGCTTTTCTGACGTTTCTTGAATGCCGTTCCGAAATGCTTTGCTGGCTGTGTCATCTCGGCATCACTCTCCCGACTATCGTCTTTCGAAGTTGATGGGGCTTTCAGGCTTGGTACAGAGCCTGGCTTCAGTCTGAAGTTCCGTTTGAGCCCCATGCTGCTCTGAAGCTTCACAGAGTCATCCCTGCACTCATCTTTGAAGTGTGCGCTGCAAATCGTGGACCATTTGGTCAGCTTAAAATCAGACCGAGTGTTGTCTACGAAACGCACCCATTCCTTGCAAGTGGAAGGATTTCTCGGAAACCGGACAAAATGTACCTCAGGATTCTTGGTTGTCTTCCTCGTACAACCACCAACGACACATGATGCTGGCATATTACCCTTGCACCCAAGACACGTTTGTAAAAGCAGATTTTAACACGATTTCTATATCGAAATTGTCGAAAGCACATGCATAAACAACACGTCCCCAACTGAACAACGCGTCTACCTGTTTGTTTACAAAGCTATAACTCCCACAAATGAGGTCACATGGAATCGCGCCGCCAACGGCAGAAGTGTTTTTAGTTTTTCAAAACCTTGAGGTTGGGGCCTAATTTTTTGATCGATAATTACGAAAAATCCAGAAGTGTAAAAACATCAAAATTACAATTAAATCACAAACAAACACATTATAAACAAGTTTAAATAGCATCCCCGTTACAAAATTCTCGTTCAAGTACTTCTTTAAGGCAATGCTGTGTGTTTCAGTAAATTTGAAAGCTAGCACACATACATGTGTGCTGGAGAAAACAACACAAGACAAAATGCCACATTATCAGTTTTTGTGCAAGTATTGTGCTAATTTTTTTGTTGACTTGATATGGGAACTGGCTTCCTGAGAACAAACTAAGTATTTTGGACCAAACTAAGAAAACAAAATAAACTTCACAAAAACAAGCAATGTGTTTTTGTTTGTAAGACAGGAACTGTCAAAGAGCTCATCCATGAGCTCAACCAGAACCTTAGCCATCAATCCTGAGTAATATACCTGTGGATTTTTTTTCATAGGACTTGGGAAGTTCTGAGTATACAGTGCTTTACACACATCGGTGTACCAGTATGAGTAAAAACAAATACAATATTCTTTATCCCTGATGCAAATTTAACATCTATTAAAATCATTCCGATACTCATTGCTATAATATAAGATCTGATCTGTCACTAGCTACTGGTAATAGACCTTATGCATTGACGTCACCAAGCCGCCATCTTAGAGGTAAACTGATGATGAAACAATGGAAACGCGCTGATTTGTACGCGCGGCGCACAAGACTGGCCAATGAGCATCTTCCTTTTGACCTCTAGGTGAGGGCGCCCTACTCAAATGACGTCATATGCATAAGGTCTATGGGCAATCTTAGTGGTTTAGTGGCAAGGCATCTTCTCTAAAATGGGAAAGGTCGTTGCAGATGTGGTCATAGTGTTAGCCAAAGTGTCTGGGTGTCTTTTGGACACCCTGTTTTAAATTTGGACATCCTGTTTTATCTGTCAATTGTAACTGTAAGTGAAGAATTTGGACACCCAGTTTTGACATCCTTTTACCAAATCCTAGCTAAAACCTTGGTGCTTGTTGTCTCACAGAACGTCACAACCCTTTGCCATTGATGCAAGCAGCAAGTTATTTTGCACCCTATGGAGATCTGTTTAATTGTTTTTGTTTCTATTAATTAAGGGAATGTCACAAAAGTCGGGCACGTCTAGGCGCAAAAGAACGCTCTCTTGGCAAGCATATTTGGTCTTTTGAAAAAAGTAGGAACATTTTATCAAGTACAAGGGCTGACCTACACGTACAAATGGTGTAGGTTCTAATAGACTTTTCAGGCGTTATTAGTAACAAGTGCTCTGATTTTTCCATTGGCAACAAATCTGAAAACAAACTTTGGTAGGAAGAACATCATGCCTGCCATGGGCACATCCCCACAATCAATTAGAACACTAGAACATTCTACTGGACAGCATCTTTGTGCCAAATTACGGGAGCAATCCTACACAAATGAATACAGGCATTAGTATTTTGAACATTACAATGGAACATTCCGGCAGTCCAATGGAACGGTCAATGTACATGGACATGCGCTGGAATACTTCTCCGATCCAATCAGAACATTCCTACCGTTCCAACTTTTGAGAGGTTCCCCAACATCGTCATTCAGTCATCCCACGTACATTGTATTAATTGAGACTGATATTTTAAAGAAAACTATGAAGAGTGATGAAGTTATCTCACAGGGATATGTGTGAGTTATAGCACCATGTTGGGTCTAAAATACAGGTCTGATACTACATGGAACTGGAAGTAATGACCTCCTTGCCTTTGTTCTTTGCCTTCATGCCCCTTGAAATGTTCACGTAGACAGTTAGAAATTCCTCTTAGTGATGCCCTTTGCTTAGGAAAAAATACCTTGGTTTCACAAGAACAATGTGTCAGGCATAAAATTAAGATTTGGTGTAAGGTTTTTAAAGGCTTAGCTTTCAATTTGTATTTTGTTACTTTGATAATTTTACATGTTTTACATAATCAATAATGCATTACATACATTATATACCATACAAAATATCAAAAGACATACAAAAATAATGCAATAAAATCTGTCGGGTTCATTTCTCCTTTGTCCAACTTAATTTCTGCATGTCACAAGGTGACCATGATTGCTATTGCGTACATGTAAAATGTATAAAAAGGGATGGTTGTGAGTTCAATAAATATAAACATAATACATACATGTAGTGCTGTGATACCATACCTCACGTAATCAACACAAACTCTTGACCATGTTTCTGGAGACATTTCTGAAGGACCTCAATGACAGTGACGAGTCTACGATCCATTGCCTGCAGATGGAGCTGTGTCAATACAGGAGCTAGAGGATCATGGGATAGCACTCTTTGCATCACTAGGCTCAAACGGCCATCTTGGAGCGACAAAAGCTTCATCCATGTTGTTTTCCGTATTCTAAAATGGCAAGCAGTTTAAAGGGAAGGTATACAGTTGGTAATCACTCTTAAAAATAATTGCCATAAAAACGGATTGGTTAGAAGTACAGCAGCTTTCGATAGTATAAAGCATTTTGAGAAACATTTCACTTCGAAATAATGTGGTTATGTAACTGAATATCAGTTTTTATGACCAAAAATTTCAATCTGAGAAACATTACTGTCGGATACGTTTCTCAGATTGTGTATCCTATTGTATTAGGAATTATTCTTCCTGCGTGGATATATTCGCTTTGGATTTTCGGCAATATCGGCGTTCTTTCCTCAACCATCACACACTGAGGTTCAACTATTTCAGATTTTTTTCAACAATCAATACATCAGAAATCTTATATCAACAAGTTAGTATTGATTGTTCCTGAAGTACAAGATAAAATATAAAAAAATAGGTTGAAAGTACAGTAGATGAACAAACAAAATAGCTTGTACTTATAGTTGTTTAAAATATTATGTTGAACTCCTTACTCAGACATGGCTAATATCCAACAACCTTAATTACAGTATAACCCAAGCAAAGTAAAAGAACTCACTTGCAGCATTGCTCCAGAGGCGCTAATATACTTTTCTCATCATGGTGTGGATTGCCGAAACTGAAAAAGTAAAGCATTTGTTTTAATGTTAAAGAGTATAATACAAAATGGGTGCCCAATGCCAACTTTTGAAAAAGTCACTACTCATATTGAAATCCCTTGTAGACCCTCCATTGTGTTTCTTTGTCCAAATACAAATGTAATCAAATAAAACAGAATGTTTCTGGAAATTAAAATGTTATACTTTGAAATGAGTTTGTTCAAGCATCCTGCAGTTTGTTACAGGCAATCATTTGGAGTTTGTTACTGCATGCATCTGCAGTTTGTTACAAGCATGCATCTGCAGTTTTGTTACAGGCATGCATCTGCAGTTTGTTACAGGCATGCATCTGCAGTTTTGTTACAGGCATGCATCTGCAGTTTGTTACAGGCATGCATCGCAGTTTGTAACAGGCATGCATAGATCTGCAGTTTGTCTAGGCACATCAAAACTTCATTTTAAATGGCAACGCTGGGAAACCAAAGAGGTTTATCGGCTGAAAAGATAGATGCCTAATGTGGCTAACTTTGCAATTCTCCTTAGTAATACTGTCGTCTGTACTAACAGTTTTTTAACTTACCGTTTCATACACTTCATATCTAAGACAGCTCAAATCATGAGTTCTTTTTATTTCAAGTCACAAATATCAGACATACAACTTTGTAATTGCAAAAAAGAGGACATGGCCCAGCACACAAACTTTGTGCTCCGTGTTTTATTTGAACAAAATGATAAAAGCAGCCGATCAGCTGAAACGTTGCATGCATGAATGATGTATTAATACTACCTTTTAGCACTATCCATGAGTAGCAGCATTCCCTGATCCCCATCCTCTTCAAATGTTTCATACTGATGACGATCAGCGTTACCAATTAAGTAATCAAAGGCTGCTGTGTCAAACATATCAACAACCTGTCGGTGTTCCTCGATGGGGTAGGTCTGTAAGATCTCCTTGCAGTAACCATCGTTTAACTCCCACCTTTAGCAACACAATAAGAATGTGTTGTATTTCTAGTAATTAATACATGAACATCACCTCTAATCACTGAACAATTTTATGGGTTTTTTTCTTCATAATTTGTGTCATGCCTTCTAGGGTATCAGGGCTCGAAATTAACACTAGACCACAGCCGAAGGCAGGTGATTTCAGTGTCGGGCCTTTAAACTCATAAAAGGACAAGTCAGGCAGTCTCGTGGGTTTTTCACTTGAGTAATAATGCCTCACTATGTCAATAAGAACAAGATTCTCCAATACTTGTTTCTAGTCTAAAAAAACAAACTTTAAATTCTGTTGAGGCCAAACTACATAATTTTTATAGTCTTCTCTTTATCACAAGTACTTGTTCAAATAAAAGCAGTTTACACTTGTACAAATGTTCATGTTCAACTTTTTCAACAGTTTTTTAATCATTTTGGTTATGGTCCAGTAAAAACTGTGAACTACAAGTCTTGCAGTTTTGAGTACTTTTCCCTCAAATTTGAGCCCTGGGTATCGAACATAAGTTCTGATGGCCGAGTCATCACAGCTTGGGTTTGAATCCTGGTCATGACATTTGCTTCATTCACCTATTTTCATCAGATAGCACTTTTTTACAGCAACATTTTTCCACATTGAATAACGATAGACATTTACGAACACACAGAACTGGAACATCCTCTTTTGGTTGCAATCAGGTCAAAACTACTTTGGAAGCTCCAAAACATTTTTTTAATCAAATCGCACGGAAGCACGGTACAAGTTTAACGCCGACTTGAAGTGGTTAGGCAAGAAAACATTTAACTATACCAGAAGTAAATGGGTGCCTTGAGAGGGTGGAGATTGTTGATGTGATTGAGAAGCAACCTGTGCATATGTCTGGCTGCTGGTACTGGGGGAAATAATATTTTGGTCGCTTTAAGGGGCCTGCTTGGTTTGAAAAACCACTTAAAATAGACAGTATTATTATCTTCTTAAATCATTGAGTATCTATATTCTAGGGTGCGACAGTGTGGAAAACATTGCGTTGCTAATCGGCTGGTTTCTTTCTACCCAATGGATACAACAGTGAGCAAGAGACTCCTGCTTCAGAAAGCCGAGCCATGTAACCATTCCCATGGCAGAGATGCCAACATTGAATTTCGAAAAAGAGTAGCACCGCCGAGCAAGTTTAGGTCAAGCATACAAGTTACAACTCACCGAGCCGTAAAAAGAGGAAAATTATGACATTTATGATAAAAACTAATATTTTCATCGAAAATTGCTTAATGCAAAGCGGCCTTGCTATATAAAGGCCAAACAATTATGAATTTTATTTAGGCTTGATTTAAAAAAATAAATAAATAAAAAAATTAATTATTATTATTTTTTTTTTATCGGACTGCAATTTGCACTAGCTTGTGCATGAAGAGAACCATACTGCAATTCTTTCCAACTAAATGGTTTTTGTCCCATTGTTTGAGAAATTAATGCTCACGTTTGTACACAGACACACCACACACCACAGCAGGCCATTCAAGTCTTCAATTCAAACGACTTCAGCAAGAGGAATTTTGTCAACTTGCCTTTCCAACCAATTCCATTATCACCAACTGCATTCTTTACAATTTTTTTATTCACAGTTTTCATCAGATCTTGGCCTCGATTGCGATCGATGAAATCTTTTCTTTTTGTCACTTTTAATTTAGTTGATCGATGCATGCAGCGATCGCGATGTTTCAAACAAACTCCACAACGACGTGCGCTTGCATTGCTGACAGGTTATCACAGTGTCTGTTTGCTGCCGCATCCCACACACATGAAGCGTTAGAAAAACTGCGGAATCAATCTCTACAAAAGCAACTGTAGAATGTATGCTGTACAAGGTGCCTTGTGTCTCTGTGCTACGCGTGTCAGTGTAGGCAAATCCTGAGTGCGATAGTTTATGGGATTGGTACCTAAATTAATAGCACAAAACGGGTGTGAATTCGCCGCTATCATCACTTTTTTAAAGTTTTTATTTTATTTTACACTGGGCGGCTTGTTTATCGTATATAATTGAAGTATTATCGTAGCAGCGTGTTCACGGCTCAAAATTGTAATTTCTACCCCAAATCGTGTATGTTGGCATCTCTGCCATGGGGTACTTACTTTGCTTTTTTATTTTCGCGGTAGGTTCTGGCCCAAAGATGCCTCCATTTCTTAAGCTTCTTGTGTCTAGGTAACCACAAGGTGAGTGACCCTTCCATCATGCCGTCTTCATCTGAACACGCTGGGTCTGACGGCTTACAGTAGTAACATTTACCATAGAAACATGTCTGTTTGTCTGAGGGAGACAAGAGTTTAGGCTCAGTTGATGCAGTCATATTTCAAGAGTTAATGCAGTTTACAAGTTTTTAGTAGCAAGAGCAACTTCTCAGCAATAGCAGATTTCTTTGTTTGTTTGTGAATGATTGATTTTTATCATTACACTGATATGGTTACTAGATTTGATGCAGAATTTAGGACAGGGCAGAGATGTCCAGAATACAATTCTTTTACATGTATAAATGAATCTGGGGCAGGTCATATTACTGGTAACATTAACAAGCCTGTATGAAGGAGAATGCTCAATGTATCATTAGGGGACAAAGTCAGACACACACATATAAGACAAAAAACAAAGGTCAAAGGTATTAATTATAGAAAAGATTAATCAAATGGAGATGGAAGAGCACTTCAGAAGCAAGAAGGCAGGACAACAGCCAAGAGACTCACAGAATGGTAATCAAGGACAGGCAGGAAGAGAAAAGGAAGATAAAAACAAACAAAAAAACAGAGAGATGAAATCTCTACATATGAACACGGCAACATGGAGTAGAATGACAAGTGATGGAAGAGAATGGCAAATGACAGAGGAGGGCTTCATCCAACAGTCGATGAACACAGCCTGATGATGACGGTGTTGATGGATATGTTGATGTCTGTCCTCGCTCATCATGAGTCAATATTTTATGACCACTTCCTGTCAGCTAGAAAAGTGGCACAAAACAAATGAGGACTCACCCTGAGTGGTAAATGTTTGCAGCAGTTTCTCTGATGCCACTGTCGTAATTTCAGTACGTAAATTGACTCTTCTTCCAACGACAATTGGTGCCCTGTGAAATCCCAAAACCCTGCATACAACAAAAATAATTAAATCAGTTTTTCTCTCATATCATTCTGGATCGTTCACTCAATTACAAGAATTTAAAAAATGAGGGGGCATGCTGTGTGTTAAGGAAGTAAAAAGTAACTATAAATAAACAAATAAGTAGAAAACTTGCAAGTACAACCATGTATTAAATCTCTTTTGTGGGAGTGTTGGCTCTGAAAAGAGCCAGTGTGGTCTCGACATTTCGAGCAGTATACTCTGCAGGAGAAGTGTTGGTTATTTACAAATAAGACACACCATTGGTTTTCACAAGAGTTTGATTGTAACACCATATTTTTATTATCGAACAAAACCAATATAATTCAAGATTGAATTACTTTGGATCCTATAGTCAGTTCTCAAACACACCATCCCACAAACCTGTACATTTTTCAGCAAATTCTTTGGTCACAGCTACATGTACCTCCATGGTTCAACAAAGCAACACAGTACCAGAGTTATTTTTGTTGCGGTGATCAAAATAAGCAAAAGTGATGTGTGTGGTCTACTTGTACATGTAAACATTCTATTTTTTTTGACTCAGCATTGAAGGAAGCAAGGTGGGCAATTAAACCACCATACATGTACATGTACATGTACATAACACCCAATCATTTCACACAATTGAACAACAACCTCATTGACCAAACAAGTGATCAAATCATTTTTCCATGTGCTCTCTGCTTCTCTCTCTCTCTCTCTCTTTTCATGTATTTCAACTTGACTACTTCTGATACACTTGTATACATGTTCATGTTAATCAACCTTCTAGAAAGACACTGCTAGGGTCGAAATGTCAGGCCATTAACTAAATTTTGCATACCACAGGTCCTTTTGGTTGGTAAGCAGTTTGCAACAGCTAATTCTATTTTACCCTTTCCGATAGAAATTACAGCAAAAAATTGGGGTCTTTACCAAAGTACATGTATGACCCTAACTTTAACTCACAAACACTGAATGTATTTGTTGTTCTGCGCACATTGACTTGAACAAAATATGAGGTAGAAATAAAGTACAAACCTATCTAAATGGAAAGCAGCAATTTCTCCAGTATGTCTGTCATAGCCTGCATATGGTGTGCCTTCAATAATCTCATCTCTATTGTACCTACAATGCACACATGCAAACATGAAAATAAAATCTGCAACTTACTAAAACATTACACTGACAAAATTAATACACAGCATCAGGCCTGAAATTACACACAGGCCATGGCCTTTGTTGACCCTGGCCTTGGTCTTAGTGCCCCTCAAAAGTTTCCAAAAAGACTTCAGGATTTTCCTATGGAAGTGCCTTTTGCAAAATGAAAATGGCCTTGCCCTCTTAAAGATTAAACTCCAGACCTGCAGCATGTAGCTATTTAATTTTTGTAACAGGATTTTAGCCTGCGGGACGTTTGTCAGACTTTTGAGCGTGCAATCACAAATGTGTTCGTCAACGCAGTAAGGGATAGACAGTGTGGAGCCTCTATGGTCAGTACATGTTCAATACACGTATACTTATTAGCCTGGAATTCCTTTTGCATTTGGTGCTCAATATGGAGCATGGTGGTCAACCCCCCCCCCCCCCCCCCCCCCCCCCCCCCGCTAATTGTGTCCTCATTGTGCTTGGGAAAACCAGGAATTCTTAAGAGGATTTTTTTTTGGGGGGGGGGGGGGTCCTCTGTACAGGAGGAAAAAAGCATGTTAAAATATGTGAACATTGGATGGGAGGGTTACCTGCTGCCCCCACAATATCGGGCATGGTATTATCATTTCGGGTTCCAGACGTCTGTGAGTAAAAGAAACAAGTGCCTGTAAGAAGACTGACAAGACCATGACCAGGGCAATGAATGCAGTGCATCTCAGGCATGACTGGGGTCTTGTGAAATGTCAAGACCCATCCCTCAACCCTCCAATAATACTGTATAATTTCTTGGAGTTTTACGTCATTTTATTTTTCATTTTATTTATTTATTTCTTGTATGGGCTGATGGCTTAAAATCCTAATTTCAAACTTCAAATTCAACTTTGTCCGACACAAAGAGAACCCCACTCACCTTCCTGGTTTAAAGACAGCCCACTGTCCTCCCGACAGGACTAATCTAACTTTCAGTTGTGTACCCTTAAAACCAACGTCTGCTTCAGCAATGCGCCTTGTTGCCATAGCATGAAGAACTGCTCCAAGATGCGGATTGTGTTTTGGAGTTATAGCATCCGATTTGACCCAGCTTGCTGTGAGGTTCCATATTGCACTTAACGTTCTCAAGCCACCGGGTAAATCCTGAGGTGCGAGGTCTGCTTCCAAATCCCACAAGTCTTTTGTCTCTTCTTTTTCTCTATCAAACTCATCTATGACTTTGATTAGATGTGGAGGTGCCTCTTTTATGGCAGTTACACGGAACTTGTCGTTTCTCAGTTGGGATTCCCTCTCCTTTTCTTCTTGATCTTCAGACGCGCCTTCATCAACATCAACAATTCTTATTCTTGGAATGGTTGGTCTGACCCTAAGTGCAGACTTTGGTTTGGATAGTTTTGGAGTGTTAGCACCACGCTCATGTCCCTGATGTTTATTATCATTCAACTGGGATGGTGTCAACAAAATAATGGCAAACCAGATCAAAATGAATAAGATTGTCAGCAAAACGAGTCTCCTTCTCTTCAGCAACATGTTTTTTTTGTTTACACATGAAAAGTTGGTTCACGTACACACATGGATAAAGATCTTATCTGTGTAGAATGTTTTCATCTCACTAAAAAAGTTTAAGAAACACTGCTGCCTGCTGGTGTAACATCAGTCTTCATTGCATTTAACACTCCATAACCTGTGTATGAAATTAGAAAAAACAAAATTAGAAAACAACTCATATGTAACAACACTACAGAGTTAAGGTAAGAAAATGGTAACATGTTGGGCCAAAATACCTGCTGGTACTACATACGTATGTAATGTACAACACATTACCATGTACTGCACTTGTAGTCCGACGCCCCCCCCCCCCCCCCCCCCTCATTACACCCCATACTTTTCTAGAATCAATTGTACCAAGCAAGAAACTCAGTCAGTTTTCTCTGCACAATGAAGCAATGTTTTAAGCAATATTTTGAATGAAATCGAGAGCTATGCCCTTAATGGGTAACAACAACTTTCCAACCCCTGAAAAATGGTTCCCTGCCACATGCACATGAAACACACATTGTCAAGGATTTTTAAGCAGTGATTATTTTGACTAAAAAACTATTGTTTCACAAAGAGAAAACACCACCGTGATTGCAGTAAATTTTTTATTTGTGTGTGAAACTTTGTTGGTGTCGGATTGCAAGGCAAAACGTGCCGCCAAAGAACAGCAAACTACGGAATTCACTAAGCAAAAAGAAATCTACAAAACGACTCACAATATTTATCAAGTTTATCTTATTCCCATCATCAGTGTGCAACTTAGTTGGGGGGGGGGGGATTCAACTGTGTCAGTCTTGTCAAAGGGCAACTTATGATTTGGGGCAGGGTTTGCCCTTAACTTTTTTTAGTGACTGGCCAGCAGGACCAGTTGGCTTGTCATTTCACTAGTCCATCAGCTTTTTCAAACTAGTCAATGAACTAGGGCTGCTTTTCAACCAGACCACTTGGAGAGAGTTCCGACATGTCCTTATAATTTGGCCAGCGAACCACTGTTAAGGGAGAGTGTTGAGGGGTGGGGGGGGGCAATAGTGGGTGAGATTCCTGGGTGACTTTGCTTTGCTTAAGGAACAAGATCATTGGCTTTCGTCCGATAGGAAAAACCACTCCAGCACCAGCACACACATCATCAATCCATCGCCAATCCTCCCCATCCCTGCTAGGTACTGTGAGCATATGCTGTGAGCAAAGGCTACAACTAACAAAACAAACAACGTTGTCATGTTAGTAACATGGGATGATATTTAGGCCCTATACCTGTGTAGATTAATTCAAAAAGCAATCCCCCATTTTAGTTTTAGAAATAACTAAACTAAATAATAAATTTAACTTGGTCTTGGATCATGTCATGCATCTATGGCAGGTGAAATCAATTCAAAAAACAGTCCACGCATATCGATCCTTCCAATGTGACCATTGGGACAGGAGGACAAGTTTCGTTTATCGCAAAACTATGCAGGGCTCAAATTTAGGGGGAAATCCACAGGACCTCAAGGCTTGAAATTGAAGTTGTATTGTACTTGTACTTGTGTTGTAGTTGTAGGTTACAACTTACTGGACCAAGACCAGAACGCAATAAGCAGATAGAGAGAACTTTCTACACAGTTTAAAATGTACATATTATTTAATATATATATAATCTAAACTATTTTTATTTGAACAAGCACTATAATGACCAATAAAATATCTGATTATATCCTATTAAATACTAATAGTAATACTTAGGCCCTATTAAATAATATATAAATGCAAGGGTCCTGTCCGGGAATAAAACCGGGGTCCACAGACAGAGTAGACTTGACTCAAGTCCCAATCCCGTGCAAGGCCCTTCCTTGCCTCATCATCAGAAAACTATTGTTTTGCGCTCTGCATTCCCCAACCTTTTCCGCGCGCGGGACAGGGACTTGAAGATCCCGCAGTTGCCTGATATGTAAATTTATTCACTTACGAATATGCAAAGTTACGGCGCATTACTTGTTGTCCAATCAAACGCGTTCAAAAAGAAGACTCGTTGATTTTTTTATTTGCGGGGGGGTAAAGTACTTTGTCGAAGATCGAAATGCATTAATATATATAAAAACTTCAAATTTATTTGAATTCAAGTTAATATTACGTATACATTGGGATTGGTATTGTTTGCAAATGCATACTTTGAATTATTGACAAATGTAATTCAGCGACTTAAAACACCCACCCCCCTCCGCCCGGCAGCCATTGGAGATGCTTACGTCTGTAGATACATGATACAAACGTCACAGAGTAAGGTCACAGAGTAAGATGAATACTAAATGAAAGGGGCGGCACTTCCACGCTCCCATTGGTTTTGTACATCTCCCCATTCAGGGAGATTTTTCTATTCAATGCGTGGAGTAGGAAACGACCCCGTCAAGTCCCTTGATCGCCACCACAATAGCTACATTTTGTCTGTGAGGGCGCACTGGTATTATGTTTGTACTGTACTGTGGCTGCATGCTGGCACGTTACATCATACATGTGTGTTAGGGACCTCGCACGACATGCACGAGAAAGGGACTTGAATCAAGTCTACACTACAGACAGAGGTGACAAGGGAATAAATCACTGAGCCAACCTGAAATCCATGTCATGCATTAGCACTTTTCATCATGGGGCTTCTACCCTCTCTAGCCCCAATTATATAATATTAATAATAATATTATTATACATTTGTTTTCATATATATATTTTTTTTTAACGTTACCAAAAATTACACCCGTGGCCGGTGGTGTTCATTGTTTGTAAAGACTAAAGTGCGTTGTCTAGTGTCTGCTAGTACTAGTACGTAGACATCTGATCTATGCTTATTGTTGTAGGTTTAATTAAGTTTAACTTCTAGTAGTACAGTACCTGTCCTTGCTCTATGGTAGTAGTAGCTGTAGTTGCATTGCATCAAGAGGGCATGCAGAAATAGCAGAAACTCATGATGGACGCGTCTCTAGAGAATTGGTAGAGCTCCTACTGTCTTACCTCCAACACAGTGTGAGGAGACATACACACGTGTCTATCTAGCGATTACGATCTTGTGTTCTTTGCATGCTGCGCTATCTGACTTTACGCGCATAGTTAGTCATGTAGTCCATGCCCGGGCCAGTCAGTACAGTGTGTGTGCCACTGATCTCTATATACTGTCAGTATATAGAGATCAGTGGTGTGTGCACAACAACAAGCGTGCACAACAAGCGCGCACAATAGAGACGAGACTGACAGGCCGTGTTTTTTTTTTCCCAGGAGAGATAAGGTACTTAGCATAAATGGGCGTGTTTTCTACCAAAATCGTGCAGTCTTCGCGCTTGCGCTTATTCTTATATAGTGCCTCAGCCTCAGTGCCTCAGCCTCAGGGAAAAAAGTTTTCTCCTCCTGTTGTCGTAACTTTTTAGCAATGGCGGCATGTGCTGATGCCCGATCGGTTAGGGTTAGTGTTAGGGTTAGGGTTAGGGTTAGGGTTAGGGTTAGGGTTAGGGAAACCTGCGAAAGTAGGTAAAACACGCCCATTTATGCTAAGTGCCTCATCTCTCCTGGGAAAAGAAAATACGCTGACAGGCCAGTGGTGGGCGGGGGATCAGAGGGGGGAGGGCGACCTCTACCAAGAAGTAAGTCTGAATTGTAACTCTTTTGGGCGGCCTTCTGATCTGTTCGGCTTTACTTTGCCACACAGCGACAAGCTTATAGGCTCCCCTCCGATATCTTTTTGAAGCTCCGTATCAAAAGTGCACATAATTTCAAAGTTACTAACGGAGCCTGATTCAGAGCTGAAGCAAAGCCGAGGTTTCGAAAAGGGCCCAGTGATGGCATCCGTCCATTGTGGACCGCAGTTTTTGGAACACGGTTTCGGCTCCCCCTATGCACCCCGCCTGATAATTTTTGTCTGCAGCATGCACACGCTGGCTATGCGAACAGCCTATATCCCTTAACTGTTGACTGTATTGACGAACTTAGTTATGCTGCAGAAAAAAAATCGCGCGCACCCCGGCCTTTGATGAGGAGGCTCCCTCATTCATTTTGAAGCTGACGTGGCGCTTTCGGAACAGGGCTCAAGCAAGTGGATAAGACGGGCCAAAACTGGAAAAAGGGTCTACATAATAATTGTGGCATTGATGGCGCTACTTCCACGAAAGCCTTTTTATAAAGAATATCTGGTTTTCGAGCTTTTTTCAGATAATATTAACTATTTGAATTATACCCTTTCCCGATCCCCACTTTGAGGGGTCAAACTCCAAAGGCATGATCCTTGCATGGGTTGCCGCTGTTTTTTAGTTATGCCGTGACGATAAGTATAGCAATTTATTATTATTATTATTTTATTATTATTATTATTTTTATTTATTTTATTTATTTTTCACCCACCCAGTCGCCGGTCGGTGGATTGGTACTATGCCTTTAGGGGATCGCCGAACTTGACCACCACTTGGTTCGTTAAGTTGTTTCTACATGAGGCACGTTTTTAGTCAATAACCAGACTATTACATCGCGGCTATTTATTGTCACCCACAAGGGAGCAATTGTGGTAGCCAATTTTAACAATTCACTGATTAGATCGTGGAGTACCAACCGGCCAGAGAATCAGATTTAACTGAACTTTGACGTTGTCCTGTAGAAATAAATAGGGGAGAAAAAATCACTAAGAACCTATGCAGAAATATGTTAAATTGTAATTAAGTGTCTGTTATTGTTTACACTTGGATGCCTCACCCCCCTCCCCCCCCCCCTCCTCTCGCCATGATGAACAGCGCCCTCTTCAGATATAAATAAAAAATGATAATTATGAATGGTGCTGGGGCGCGCGCGCGCGTGTGTGGTGACCTATTTATGGATCGGGAAGACGAGTCTGTGCATAGAGCATCAGTCCTTGCAAAGGACAAAAAGACCCCACAATATCTGTTCTTTTTGGGAACATTTATGTACATCTAATGAGTTAGTATTCTTAAAAGTCACCATAGAAAGAAGTAATGGCGACATACATTCGTGTTGTTGAGGACGAGTCGGACCCCGAAGTGATTGAATTACCTGTGGAACCAGATGGCACAATGTTATTGAGTACGTTGACGGCGCAGTTCCCGTGTGCATCGGGGCTGAAGTACCGCAATCCAGGCACGGGAAGCTTGAGAGGACTCCGTGTAGTGGAGGGAAGAATACAACCTCCAGATGACGTGTGGGGAGATCATCTTTACATTGCTGTATTTCCAAAAGGTAGTCTTTACCTATGTTTAGAAGTGTTGATTAACCGGTTGGGGTGGGGTCGGTCCGGGGCCAACTTGACAGCTCCTGGCATGCCTGGCAGGGTCAGAAGATCTGAGTTTTGGGCATTTAGAGGGATGAAAAATCAAGCCTCTGTTTGCCTGAAAACAGAGAAATTGACACACTTTTTATCCATTTAAATCTTTAACATTTACTGGAAAAATATCTTTAACATCAACTGGGGCGGTATTCACGAAACTTAACTTAGTGGAGTACTTAAGTTTTTACTTAAGTCCTAAGCACCCTGCTAACTTAAGTGGGGCGCTTAAGTAGCTATTCACAAAACATCTAAGTACCCCACTTATCTTAGTACCCCACTTAAATCTAAAAAAGTTAAGTGGTTTAGATCAAGTTAGTGCACATGCGCAAAAAACATACGTCATCAATGGTTACTATGATGACTCAGAGGCAATCAATCAATTATCATTACCCCCTAGAATGGAATGGTTATATTTTTTCGTAACAGCGGTGCCACAGATGACGGGTGTGGATATTAATTTTTTATATAAATTGTGTTTCCTTTGTTTTTGTTCGTTGGCCTCACTTAGTATACGCGCGCATCCCACGCACAATATGAATTTAGACATGCATTAACCCTCCTACTCTTGGTAACATTTTCCAGTGAGTTGACCAACCATTTGAAACCATTCAACTGCACTGGTTGTGTATGATGGCACAACTGCACATAACATGTGTGTACTGTGTATGCATTTACCACATGATATTACATTGCAGGCTGGCATAGTTTATCTACCATTCAAAACCACAGTGGATGATATTGAATGGTCAGACAGTAGAAGGGTTAATGATAGAAAAGCAGTATGTTTTAACACTGGAAAAAAATGTTAGACGCGCGCGTTTTAACACTACATGGTCTAAAACAGTTGTAACGAATTGTAATACAACAATGGCCGCAACCCTGAAGGAGAAGACTGCCCGGAAACCGAATTTTTCTGAGAAGGAAAAGTTGCTCCTATTAAGCGAATGAGAGAAGAGGGCCGATGTGCTTCGACCGAAGTTTTCATCGAAGGTGACTTCTCAAGTCAAGCATGAAGGGTGGCGGCAAATCGCGGAGGCCTTAAATGCCAGTTTCCTGTCAGTACGTCGAGATGTTCCGGAATTACAGAAGAAGTGGCAGAATATGAACAGTAAAATGAAGGAGGAAGCCTCAAAATATCGAAAGGAATCAGTGAAAACCGGTATGCAATACTAATTTGTTTAATTGTTTTAAAGGATTGTACTGAACAAATAGATATTAAAATTATTATCAATAACTAAATTTAAAAATGAAGAAATTAATAAAAGAAGAAAATAAATAATAATAATCATAAAAATTATTAAAAATTTATAATAATATTCAATAAATAAGTAAATAAATTGATAAATAAATAAATAAATAAATAAATACATCAATCAACCAATCAAATCCGTCCACCAATCAATCAATTAATGGGTCAATTAATCATTTTGGAATTGATAACTAAAACCATTAATTAAAGGGAAGTGAACAAGCAATTAGGTATGAAAATAAATGAAGTAAATTTATCATAAAAATATAACCAATAGATAAAATAATACCTCCATAAAGAACACCTCCATAAGTAACCTTGGTTATAATGCACACTTAACTTCGAAGGCATTTTGGGAAACTCTCAACACTTAAGCTTTTCTTGTTTTAGCAAGTTATTGAAAAAGTGTTTGTAACTGATAATAGACCGATCCATTAATTAGGCTCGCCCCCTGTGCTTGATAAAAAGGCAAGGGGCGGAGCTAAAGGGATCGGTCTATTAACGAGACAATTGGTGGCATGTCTAAAAGTCAAGGCTAAAATTGCATGGTGTTTAAAATTAAACTATTTCTTTCAAGGAGGAGGACCTGCCCACCTGAATTGTGTCCTATGGACCAACGACTAATGACCCTGATAGGAGAGAACTCTCCAACTATCGTAGGGATCGTTGGCGGCATTGACAGCTTACCTCCTGATGATTTCGAGCCTGCAGTCGCCACATCAGCTGCTCATGGTTCCATTGCGGAAACACCGGACGACAGGTAAAGGTCATCGAAACTGCTAAAAATGGCAGGGTAAATGACGGAGGTTGACACTTCATTTTGAACCAAACTATTTTTGCAGTTGTTTTTTAAATTCTTTTCTAAAGAAAGTTATTAGTAACAAAGTCTTTGAACTACGTTGAGCTGGCACAGCATTTACATCATCATACTCGCCAAGTAAATTTGTAAAAGAAAAGTCAGTGACGTGATGCATGACAGGACGTCCATACAATGTTAAATTAAGATTTAAAACAATTGGTTTGAAATTGATGATAACTGGTATAGCCGAATAGTTATTATACTTGCTAGAAGCAAACAAGAAAGCTAATTCCGTATTATTGAAATTATTTTAAAACCTTTAGCACTAATATTGATGAGTTGGCAGACTCCAACACCGTCCCATCATCGTCAGGCACTCGTCGTGTTAGATCAACGATGATGCCTACAAAAAGGAGGTCGGAGGAAAATGAAGAAGAGTACGGAAAACTAATTATGCTGGGAAAAAAGAAGATGCGAAATTGAAACGCAAAAGGCAGAGGTAGAAATTGAAAAACTTCAGTTGGAGAAGGAACTGATTCTCCTTCAAATAGCAGTTCTTCAACAGGGTTTACAGAACCAATAAATTATAATTATTTGTTGTCTTTTTATACTATATTTGGTGATGCTTTTTGTTCTTCAGTATTTCCCCAAATTGTACATTTTGATTAGGTTTTCCCTGCGATTTTCGACAAATAAGTGGCCAATTTAAACATCGATATGTTCTATTTTGTGCGAAATTAAAGCTCATTAGAACAGTCATTCAATTTCACTTTTAATGTGTATTGCACCTCTGTGTAATAAAAACATTCAACTTTCAAATTCGCAGCAGCTTTTCGCAGCGTGCTTTTGGTCATTGAAACATTTTTTCGGGCAACTATAATTGTGTGTATATAAACGAAAACGGAAGTTTAAAAAAATGATTTGACTCCTTTTTGTGATGAATAAATGTAAATTTTTTTCTTTCAATCTATTGAATGTGAAATAACTGTCATTATTATTGTCAGAGTTATTTTTAAAGGTGATGTAACCGGTAATCTAACGTTCTCCAAAATATAACGTTTTCCAATTAAGGAGTCATGGCTGGTTTGTAATAATAAGTTAATCTTCTTCGTTGAAAGATTGCTCAAAGAGCATTGATCTAAAACATATACATGTAATTATTCATTTTTTGTGGCAATAATTTGTTTTTCGGTGTAAAGACTATTTGGAGGGTGGGTGTGCTCAAACAATTTTTTAAACAGATGGTACATTTTAAACATGTATTATTCTTTATAATCCCTAACCATAAAAAGATTTATATTGTTTACAAAATATTTTTATTGTTTACATATCGTTGAGCAGTGTTCTAGCTACGGTGGTCGGCGCCGGGCGGGCCCGACCGGCACCAAGGATTTCCGCCCACCACTTCTGATGAAAAACACTGCTTCCGACCGGCACTAATTTCACATAAAAAACTGCTGTAAACGTAACTATTTGTGAAGAAAAGTAGTACTTACATTCGTATTTCTGTCTTTATTCTTGTTTAAATTGCAATTGTACAGGGAACATGTTTTCAATTTGAGAAAAAAAAATAAAAAATTCCGTTTTGCCGTGTGTTGTTGTCTAATGTTATGTCCACTCTCGTTCATCTGTCGAGCGCAATCAACAGATTTGCGCCGCAACAAATTGGAGAAACTTTTGCGCAATCTGAAATTTGCGCTATGCAGAATAGGCAGCTACACTAGCGTATCAAGCACCAGTTTGCGCAATCTTCAGATTGCGCACCGTCGTGTAAACACGTTCGCACTGTGCTTTGAATCGTGGGTATTTTTCGCTCGGCAGATTTTTTTCTTTTCTTTTGGCCTACGGAAAAATATTTGTCAGATTTGTTTTCGTTACCACAGTGGCATCTCTGCATGATACGCACGTGTTACGTGTGTGATCGTGAGCTAGCGCTTGTGTAGCAGTCAGGATTGGGATTTAAATGGCATAATTCCACGCAGTGCTGATTTTACGATAATCTTACATCTCTGGTGTCGGTGTCAATACTCGCTAATCGCGAGGCTCCGTTCGCTGGAATCGCTTCGCTCATTCCGCAAACAGGTCCAAGTCAGTGAAGTCACACCCACCACTAAAAATTGTCTAGCTATAACGCTGCTTATGAGTACGGGAATAAAAGAGTGGCGACAAGGTCTTAAATGGCCGTCTAAAACCAGCAGGGTCGTGGCCTTGCGACAAAGGATGCACGGAGGCAAGACCAAGACGAAGGCGGTGTCCTTTGTTGCACTGCCATGATCCTGCAAGGTTTAAAAAAGGCCATAATCATTAATTTCTGAATCATCACAACACGCCCAAACATGTCTAAACTGTTATTGACTTTTGTACTTTTTTTTTTGTCAGTGCTAAAAATGTGATAAAAATAATAGAAAAACAGAAAATCAAAATTTTACAAATATGTCAAAAACATTGGAAAATGTTAATTCTGGACATGACTTTCACTATGACATCTTGTGTGAATTGAAGTAGGTCATTATAATATCTCTTCGGCCGTTTGCTGCTGCTATTGGCATTTTGGTACTGAGCTGCTTGTGGCCAGTGTGGTCTCTAAGTCTAAGGGTTAAGACTCAGACACATTTTTCTTAATCCCATTCATTCATGCTATGCCTTTTCGTTAATAGAAACATAAAAAATCATTGAAAAAGTTGAGAACAAATCTGACAGTTTAGCCTCGGTTGTTACATGTATTTGTTTTTTCACCACATAATAAGAAAAAGGTATTCATTTGTATGTTTTAACCTTAGTTGTTATGTTTATTTTTTCAGATAATAAGCGAAAGGGCGATGATAGCAGTGAGAACAACTCTGCCAAAACACGACGTGTAGAAAATAAAACAGTGGATTTGATTGTGCTTGGCCTAGCATGGAAGACGACTGTTGGGAGCATGAGAGAATACTTTGAGAAAAATTTTGGTGAAGTTCTAATTTGTGAGGTAGGCGTACATTGTACACCCTGTTTAGTTAGATACACATATAGTCTGATAAAGGAAGATTCAGTGGCAAAAACCAGTAACAACATTATATGAAGCTTGTCCGTGCAAAAATAATGCATGTTAGTTGTTACCGTGCTCCTAATCAAAGTTGCTGTGGAACGCATGTGGGCAATATTTAATCTGCTATCCCAGCTCCCTGAATAAATCAGGTCACACTAAAGATCTATGTGTTTGCTGAGTTCACTATGTGCATTATTATATGAACATTGTCAGAAAACAGTTAATTCCCATGCACAAAATTAGTGCAGAGTGCCATAGTAGTCATACAGGGGTCAAAAGACTGCTAAAGAGACCTACATGTTCATTGTACATGTACTATTAGCTGCATGTGTTGTATTTAATAGCAGTTTCATCAACACACTGCATATGTACTCCCGCATCACCACAGTCTCTGAGCTCTGAGACATAATTTTGTTTTTTTCAATCAGGACACAGTTCCGCAGATTTCAGTGACAGGTTCCCTTGTGCTAACCACAAGCAGAAAGGAAATTTAGGCATGTCTAAAACATCAGTGATAAAACTTCATGTATCACAGACGATGACTTGATCAGCTGAACAAATATTGCGACACTCGATAATATCATTCGTTGGCACAAGCTTAAATCCTGCTTTTGCTTATAATGCTTGGTGTGCCAGGGAAGCTCTGGTGTTTCTGATCAGCAGAATGTGGGTTTGAGACCCAGGTCATGGCATTTGCATCCTTGAGCAAGATACCATGGTTGCTTTGTCCTTCGTATGGGACAATAAGCTGTAGGTCCCGTGTACTGGGATTGGTAGTGCACGTAAAAGAACCAGGAACACTTACATTGGTTAACCCCAGTGTTTCTGGTTCACATACCAAGCATCCTTGTTTACAGGTTTCCTCAGGCTTGCGAGCTACAGTGGCTAAGTTCACTTAATGTATGAGGCATGCTTGGTTTCATTGCCAGAAATAAATAATAACAATAGTGTTGCTTAGAATGGTTTTGATGATGGGACTGCATGGAAAGTGAGTTTTCACTGGGTCAACCATACATGTACCTTAACCATGCAACTTTTTAAAATGTCAAAGATGTTTTGTGTTTTCTAACAGATTAAGAAAAACTCAGACAATCAATCCAAAGGGTTTGGCTTTGTGAGGTTCAAGGATTACAAAGTGCAGTGTTTAGTTGTTTCACAGAGACACAACATAGATGGCAGATACTGTGACGTCAAAGTTCCTGATTCTAAAGTAAGTTTATATATGCAATTGTACATTGTAGGCTTGCTCAGATACACACATTCTCAATAGACCCTTCCCATGAAATATGTAAATTGCACATTGCGCATGCGCACTAACATTTTGGTTGGCAAAATGATGGAACATTGTGCCTTTTTGTATGGGGCTGATGGTGGCGTGATGCAGACGCGTTTGTGCGTCTCTTAGTGGTTTTAGCTAGGATTTGAAAAGTGGGTGTGCAAATTGAAAAACGGTGTGCAACTTTTTTCACCGAATAATCCACACAGCACACAAACTCGTTCAATTTACCTTGAAAACGTAACTTTGTTTATCAATTGTGTTAAGGCCCAGGGGAAACTTAATTTACTGGTTGTATACGCTCTTATTCGCTGATGTATTCTGTGCCCTGAATTTGGGTTGCAATGTAGGCTCCTATAAATACTTTCTTTGTGAGTTCATTCTAAAAAATTAACTTGTTTGTTCTTTTGGATGAAACTTTGTTTAGACCACAAAAATCAATAACACAAGAATTACAATTTAAAAATTGTAAAGAAAGAATGTAATAATAGGCCAAAGAATCTAAAAAATTTCACAATTATTTGTTTAACCTTTTGGCAAATTTCAGATTACCTTATAATGATTGGTTTTCATTGTGAATTTTTTGATTAAATAATATTTATTATTGTCAAATTGTTTTAATTGTTTTGCCCCCTTCTTTTTCGCCTGATGATTCCCCAAAACGTATTGACTGATGTTAAATGATAATTGATACTGTTTTGTATCATGGGAGCTGAAAAATTTAAGCTTAATTTTGTTAAATTTTTTATTTTTTATTAAGAGGGCTTTCCTAAACTGGTGTTCTGTTTTGTTTTTGTTTTTTTGCTGGATGGACTAAAATCAAACTTAATTCGCTCGCAATTTCTTTTCCATTATTGGTCCGCATGTGATATGTGCACATTTTGAAGAATGTGGGGGAAACCACGGAATCAACCATTTCATTAGATTTCTAATTTGAAGATCTATTACATCAGAACCTTTTTTTGCAACGGCGTTTTTGCAATTCAATAAGCAGTAAATGTTCATCCATTAGGACAGAGACTCTAAGATTCAACATTGATGAAAAATTAACGAAGTGCCACGTCCGATGATAACGCACTTCGGTGGCATCACGGAGGCAACGTTAAAACAAGGTCCTCCAGCGAACGTTCTCGATGTTTTAGTAGCCTTAGTACAAGGGCGTGTGTAGTACAGAGAAATACACAGCCTCCACTTACACTGTGAACGTGTACCGAGTTGGAGTCTAGCCAAGCTATCTTCATGAATATGGATATTATCTACAGCCAATCACAGCATGCTGATAGATGGACTTTGCACCATGCACCATACAAACACGTGGTCGTATGTATCGGTCTGTGCCGCGAGCACGGTGCGTGTGACCCATGGTGGTAGACAGTGAGCAAGTGAGCATCAACAACGATCAAGGCCATGATGGCAGAAAAAATGTTCGGACATTTTGAACCATTTCACGAGCTTAAAATACTGGAGACTTGACCACTTCTATAAATTGTGACAAGGAAAACAATGTTTTCTCAGGACCAGAGCAGAATTGTTGGTAATAATAAAGTTTTGACTCGCCCGCTGATGTTTTGAATCGCGTTTGACGACTGTCTAATTGCGAAAAACAGAATGAGAGAAATTTGAGTCAACCTTTACCTTCTTGACAAAATCTGTTACAGTAACTTTCGTTTCTTTTATGTCATTTCCCCTCTTTGTTTTGTCCGTTGAAATACTTGCTTGCTCTATGGTTGAAACAGCTTGCAAGTTTACAGATCCAACCCGGCTAATCGTCAATGGTGGGCATCCATGCGATAACGAAGGGAGTGGTATGGTTCCTAGAGTTTATTTCGCCTTTCGGTGTTAAGAATTACACACGAAAACGTTTACCAAAACACGGGGTATCCAACTAACACATGCTGCAACTTGCGTCTTATTTGGGGATATATTAATATTAATTGTATCGGAGTCAACGATGTTTTCATGTCTTTCTCCAACATTATTAAATTTTAGAATTGTTGTCATGTTTTTTGAAGGGAAAAACATTCAATTCAGCCCATATTTTATACAAATGTGGTGCACGACTTGATTTACAGCACAAAAGCCGTGCTTGAAAAAATAGGCCGTGTTTTCAGAACACTGGCCGTGCAAAACACGGCTGCCTGGCTCGCTAGCTAAAACGCTGCGAAGTTAGTGCACATCTCTATGGCGTTTGCCAACCAATAGTGTCTGTACGCATGCGTGAATCTAATTAGCATATTTCATGGGAAGTTTTGTTCTTTCCTTTTTTCCTGTACTTAACATCTTCCCATGGACTTTGTACACAATGTTTCTTGTGGAGCACCCTAGTGTTAAGAATTCCTGTACAAAGACCTCTTATTTTCCCTTTTTTGTTTTGTCCTCAGTCTCCATAAGGTACACACTTACCATAATGTCTATGAGCTTCAACCCTGCTGTTGTATTCTTAGTGATTTTTTCATTGCTCTTGAAAACTTCTCCAAATTGTATTTTTTTTGTACAAGTAGAGGATTGGATGGCAAGCAATAAAACATAGTTTTTGTAGCAGCTTCTCCATTTGTTCTAAACAAGCTCGAAGACAGCAGTCAATTTTCAGCTTGGTTCGAAGAGCATTTCAGCCTCTAACACTGTGAAACTTGGTGTATTGTATTTTAATAGCCTTTTTTGTGTCCAACCATGTCTGTGTTATCTGCAAATCAGTAACTTTTTACCTCTGTAATCTTAGGCTCATTCACAAATTCATTGACAGTGACCACAACATGTCATCATGTTGTTTGTATAATAATAACCAGTTCTTATAGCGCATTTCACAATAACGTCTCAATGCGCTTTACATTAGTGCCCTGGTCATTGGGCCAATAACATTCCTTTAATCTCTCTTAGCTCCCTGGGGAGTATACAGCCCGAGCTGCCGTGGTGGAGCTCAGAAGGCTTTTTCAAACACAATATCAACCTCTACCCTCGCAGGTACCCATTTATACCCCTGGGTGAAGAGAAGCAATTATAGCGAAGTGTCTTGCTCAAGGACACAAGCGTCACGACCGGGACTCGAACCCACACCCCGATGACTAAACCACTCAGCCATGACACGTTCATAGCATCCCGGCTTGACTACTGCCACTCTCTTCTATCATGGTACATGGTATAACCAAAGGCAAAACATAGACTACAAAAACTCAAAAACCTTGCTGCCTGACTCATCTTCGCTGTCAAATGCTCTGTGGATGTCAATGATTTACCCATCCAGCAGTCCAGCAGCATCATTCTAAGGCCTTCTGATGGTACACGTGCCTACCCGGTATTGCTCCTCTCTGTCTGTGTGATTTACTTACTTTGTAAACCAGACAGGGTGGGACTTGTATTTTCTACAGACAAAGTTCATCTCACTATACCTACAGGTTCAAAAATCCCTCATCGATAACTGGTCCGAAATCTTGGAGCACTATTCCCATCAACATTAGGGACATCCCATCTCTCACCATTTTCAGGAATTGTCTTGGGGCCTACTTCTTTTTCATGATGCCCAAGTGTTTTTCCTTTTCTTGTACATTGCTTTGATGTCTCTTGTAATTTACATTTTATTCGTATTATTAATATTAATATTGCTTAGAGAACAGGTTTGAGACAGACCTTTTGTGTAGATACCGACAACTCTTAAAACCAAGTTGAACATTTTATATATTTTTACTCATATTATTCAGATTTTTTTTTTCAAATGTTAAAGGCATATTTTTACATACAATTATGCGTTCTACTAAAAAAGGAAGTTTCTGCAACTAGTTTTACTTGATTGTTGAGTTGAGTTGGTGCTAACAATGAGGGATTTTTTGTTTTTCAGAATTCTCAAGATTCCAAGAAGATGTTTGTAGGTCGGATGCCTCAAGACATGACAAAAGAAGATCTTTACAATTACTTCACAAAGTTTGGCGAAGTGACAGATGTCTACATTCCTAAGCCCTACCGCTGCTTTGGTTTTGTGACCTTCTTGAGGTCAGATGTTGCTACTATTGTGGCCAATGAAGACCACATATACAAGGTACCTCTTTGTTTCATAGCCATGCCCCTACATGTATCCCCAATAAGTCTGCAGTTCGTTTTCATAGTACATGTACATGTTATTGACATTTTATCAGGTGCTTTGCCCAAAACGATAACAAATAATTTTCCTTTCACCTACGAGTGATAATTGTGACCTATTAAAATTTGCTTTTGGGATTGGAAACTTCCAGAGTAAAATGTTACATTTTGTACCCTTGATTTTATGTGATAACTTCAATGTTTTTTAAAACTATTTTTCCATTAAGTTTGCAGACAATTTATTTGTTTTTACACTCACACCAGGTTGTCTTATAAAAAATAGTAAATTACATTAAAAAAGGGCAATGAAAAGGGGCTTCTTTAAGAAAAAGGCAAATTGAAACTTGGCTAGAAGTGTGCCCCCTAGAAAAAATTGTGCACCCCCTTGTGCACCCCCTTGTGGCCCTCCTAGTTACGGCACTGTCCTGAAATCATCTCAACTCCTTCAGCATTTGCAGCACTGGCAAGCAAATGGGTGCACATGTTGCCAATTATTTAAAACAAAAAATTGCAGCATCGTACATGTAGGTTCCCATTAATACCCATTTACTCCTGGGTGAAGGAAAGCAATTATTGTTAACACTTTGACTGCTGCAAATGTTTACACGGTCCCTCCCTATGGTGCTGCAGATGTTTTACAAAACTACAAAAAAACTTTATTTTTTACACTGTCCCTCCCCACGATTCTGCAGGTTTTATTTTGAGAACTACAACAAAGATTTATAAATAAAAACATTCAAATAAATGAAACTGTTGCTTTACCCACCCTGTTTTAAAAAAAATTACATCCCATATCTTTTTGGGGAGTAGCAAGGGGTCTGGTGAAGTGGAATTTTACACTGTTACTAAAGTGTTAGCAGAAGTTCACCGTCTGCAAATCACCATCATCATCGGATGATTCCTGTCGATCAAATTCACTTTCAGCGTCACTGGCATTACTTTCAGAGTCTATATTATCAGAATGATCATTTCCATCAAACTCACTTGCTTCAGAGTCGCTATATGCGAAGTATTTCATCAACAGCTCTGCTACACTCATTCACCACTTCACGCGTTTCCTGGGTGCCGCCATTTTTTAATCCAAAAGTATAAACTTCCGGGTACTATACCACCGCTGGTGCCAGGGCCCAATGACTGAAACCATCAAAAACAACTCCATTGGTTCCCCTAACGTATGTCAATACGTTTTATACATGAAAAGCATTTCAATCCTTGATCTACAGAGGGCAGCACAATGTTGTACTTCCAGCCCGAGTATACTCGGGCATAGCACCTACTGGGGGGTAAGTCTATCCCGAGTATACTCGGGCTCAGCAGTCAAAGTGTTAAGTGTCTTGCGCCAGAACACAATTAAATGGTCACACCCCAAGAACACTAGTGTTGTGACCAGAATTGGAACATAATTTACACTGTACTCTGATGACTCTGCCATCAGAACTTCTACAACTCGAGACCACTCATCCAGGGCATGCTACAATAAATTGTAATCCCATTAACAATCGATTGAATCTTCCTAGCAAGCAATACCTCTTTTCACTCCTGTGGAAAACACTACCTTCGTTTCCATGGGCAATACACCCTATCAATACCTATCATCACAAACCTCTTACATGGAGACTCTGTCTGACAAACAACTAAGCAACACTGGCTCTATTTTTAAAAACACATCCATGTTGACAACTGGCCAAATGTGCATGCGCACTCTACTAAGTAATTAAAATGTGCCATTTACATACATAATTTACACAATTATGATCAAGCAAGTGCTAGGGAAATTGGCATGGCTATCATGTAGACCCCTGGGAGCAAGAATGATAAAGCTGATCTATGTTTTAGCCAACACAGGTGTACTTTTAATACACATATTTTTGTTTGGAATAAAGCAAGTGAAATGGGAAACTGATTCTGTTGATATTTTCAATACCCCAAAAAGAAAGGTTATGAAAATGTCATAAAAATGTAGGACTTTTAGGAAAACTTTTGTTCAAGTTCAAGAAAAACTTGAGGAGTATGCAGATATTTTACCGTGAACCAACGTCCTATCTTTAATTGTCAAATAAAACTACTAGTTCAATCTGGGATCTCAACACCCATAATCAAAGTACATATAGTGAATGTACGTGTACATGTTGTGCAGTGGATGGTAATTTAGTGCATGTATTGTAAATGCCTGGTACATGTACTGCACATAGCACTGCTGGATGGCTGTACGTTTTATTAGTGAATACATTGTACCTGTACAACTACATGTAACTGATTGTAGTAACATACATGTAGGCCTACTTCTTAGTACCTTTGTGTCAAGGGAGTGAAGCTGTACTTAAGGGAGGGTATACCTTTGGTAATTACTCCAAAAATTAATGACCTCAAAAACTTACTTGGTAAGGAGCACTGCAGCTGTTGATAATGTATTTAAGACTTTGAGGAACATTCAAAGCAATGAGGTTTTAGAGAGAGCGATTCAAAAATATTTTACAATCTGAGAAACGTGTATGCATGAAATGTTTTTCAGATCGTGTATTCCAATTTATGGATTATTCTTCATGTGCGAAAGTAACCGCTCCACTTTTTTGGCGATATCTTAAAACGCTACTACCTTTTAAAATGAAATTTTCACAAGTTAGTTTTATTGTACATTTATAAAGGATTAAAACAATCAAACGTTTCAAAAACCAAAGGTACACAATCTTTAAACATGTGCTTGTACCATGTGCAGCAGTCCTTGATTGAACTAACATGATTACTTGTTGGCATTGATGCATCTAGGGAACAAGTTTACAAGTGAATCGAGCAGAGCCTAAGAATCCTAAGATGAGAATGCAGGGAGATAGTGATCACCACTCTGGCTATGGATATGGAGGAGGTAAGAGACCACCCCCCTCTCCCTCCCCCGCCCCAAAGTCATATAGACCCTTTACTGTATGTTGACTGGCTTTCATGTCTCTAGATCAAATTCATGTAAAAAGTATTGTCATTTCCTCTAACCTGTTGGTGAGTCATTGCGTCACACGTGTGCGTATCTGGTGCATTTAGTTTGTGTGCGATTTTACCTAAAATCAACCATTTCATCATTCAAAGGTATTTCTTATGACGAGACTTTTATTTCTGAGAAGATCTTCAAGTCTTTGAAGAACATAATGTAAAAGCCAAATCCAATTTTATTAGACTGTTCTTGTCATTGCGTATTCCACATGCACATAATTGCGAATAATAGTATCAACCACCATGTGGTATATTAAGACATTCCTCATTTAACAGTCTGTCTTTAGAATCGATGGAGTTATTTCTCTCTGGTTGGATTTTAAAACACACTGCTGAGGTGGCAATACAAATAGAGAACATTTTTTATGAGATATAGCCTAACATCACAAGGTCGGATTGCCACTTCAAGGTGAGGGCTACACTTAACTGATTTGGACTGTCAACGGCATGGGTATAATCCACTAGGAGCCTGGCTGGTAGACCAGAAATTCACTACCTTTTCAACATTTTAGGAATCAATCTTGGTTAACAGTCAGTGCGCAGGGGTCCGAAAAGAGCTTCCTTTCATTTGCAGTGTATGCATGACCGTCGCGGTTTTGCATAAATAATGAGCTTGGAGACCACTTTTTCAAAAATTCATTACGGGAAAATGATTAATTTTAACCAAAAAAAACACATGACATAACGAAGTATTAATAATGTTTCATTGTATCTACAAAAACTATGACATAATTTTCTGTGATCAAAATAAAGAAATATGAGACCAAAAACATAAGCATCCGTGTGCAGAAATAAGGGTCTCCGGAAAAGTCATTTGCTTAATAGTTAACGGAATTGGGCAGAAGAATTTTACTAATGGAATGTTAGCTACACTATTGATCTAGTCTTTCGCTTTATTTCTGAGGATTCTCGAAACAGTCAAGAACACTTACGGAATCCGTCTTTGTCAGCGTTACCGCTCAGAATCGAAATGTCCACCATATCTCGTTTGTACAATGAGAGCCCTAACTTGATTGGTCAAACTGTGAACCAAACTGTGCTTGTATGGCTCCTTATTTACTACATAGAACTGAATGCGGTGTTGGGTAAACATTGAGGTGCCCGACTATCTTGTGAGAACACTCACGATGTACATGTGTTATTGCTAATAAATTATTTCATTGTTTCAAGGATTCGTTTGTTTTGTTTGAAAAACCTTTACAAAAGTCATCTAGATTACTGAGAGGGAAAAACCAACATTTATACTATTTTTGGTCTTAGAAACGTTTCACTTTGGCTTCCTCACGTTTAGCTCTCCAAATGTTTGGTGCATTTGTCTAAAGAAAGAAGAGGCTTACCCGCCCAAGCCCATTATATAAAAAAATACAAAAAATAATAAACAAATCCTGTTAAAGCATTATTCCATTCCTCCGATGCTATAAGTAGATAATTTTATTTTACCCTTCTAGTGAGGAAACCTATGGTCAGTTAATTAATTTTAATAATTGTTTACCACCATAATGACAACACTTTCACATTTGTTTTCTTGTTTAATGGAAACATTTATTTATTTTAAGTTTCTTCTTTCAAGCTGCACGAATTTCTCACACACATACCCACATTTTCATGTACACTAGTACAAATTAATTATATTAAACATTGAAATATTAATGCTAAACATAATTAAAAGCAACTACAAGGACGCCGAGGCAATTAGGAGACCTGTATAAACCATCAATGTTGAAATACTTTAAATTTCACTTTGATACTATTTATGTTCGCTCTTATCTCTGGAGTGTATCACAATCCATTTGCCATAGATGGATTGCAATATGCGTCATTGACCGCCATCTTTGATGTAAAACAATGGAAAAGTGCATGCGTGTACACGCTACGCACGACTCTCAGCCATCGATAGCTCTTCACGCGTGCACAATTCATCAAAGATGGCGGCCAATGACGTCTATTGCAATCCATCTATACAGAATTTGGTACACTTGGTATGTTGAGTATTGCTTAAAATAAGTTTACTATTTATATTGACGGAAACCCCGTAAAGCAATGAGCATGGCTTTTTCTTTATCTTAAAGTCATTATACAGAATTGACAACTTTATGAAGTTCACACTGGAACAATTTGTTCTGTAAAATATGAAAACCTTAAAACAAACGCACTATAGCTGCATGATTTCGGTTTTTAGACACTTTTCACTATTTTCTTCTGACTCATTCACACAACGGGTTGAGCAAAAAATTTCACAGATTTGTTATTTTAAGTATACGGTTGATCACACAAAATTCTGCGACTATTTTTGTCGGCTGTAACAAATCCTCTATAATACATATAATAAACAAAAAATTAGGTAAAGGTAGGATCATAGATTGGCTTTTGTCTATGCAAGGCTTATTTATAGGCAAAATTATAAAGAAAGATACAATTATAAAGTCACATGTGAAAGTTCCAGCTGAATACAGTGTCTACATGTATATGCTGAGAAAACCGCAAAAAACTGTCACGGTATTTTCACAAGAATGCCGAGTCCATCCACGTTTAGCGAAGTGACAGATAGACCGCATCTCTGGCTGCAGCATTCTTGAACGGGACACCATTACACCAACCCACAGAAATCTGGCCGCGTTACAACATAAGGAAGATACCAGTCACTGTTCAAGTTCTTCACAGTCCAGGCTATACCTCCTGATGGAATCCTCCAAAGCTTTTAACTTGAAACAACGGTAGGTCACAGAGAGTGTTAGGCCTGAAATTTGGGGTAAAAAAAAGTACCAGGTAACATAATATTTTAATTGTACCAAATTACTTTGTCTTGTTCAACCAGATCCCATCGGTTACTAAAAAGGGACTCAAAATACTTTACTGTCCACAGAAATGTCTTAATCTGAACAGAAACGGTCAAGTTTTAAAGACTAAATTTTGGCATCTGCGCAGATATCAACATTTAAAAAAACAGTACAGCAACCTGGTTGGGACAACTCAAGACCAAAATGTACTATTAGTATTATTTAAATGCAATAAAACAAAGTGCAAGTTGGAATAAAAAGACTTGTTGTAGTGCACATATCATACCTAAATTTAAAAAGAAAAAGAAAAAAGAAGGCTAAATCAAATTTACATCATGTACAAAGCAAGGAGGAATGATTAGTGAACTTCTTTGCTGCACTAGTGCTTCATGCCATTCTGATAAAGGAAATGTTTTACTAACCCTGGACTAATAAAACGTAGTTTTGTCTCTTGTTCATATTTTAATGTATTATGACAAAATTCAGCATGAACAAACCGAGAAAAAACGATTAAAAAGCAGTCACAGGATTGTGTTTACAACGAACGTATTGGCCGTAGTGTTGTTACGACATCACGCAACAATGAGTGCCACGCAGCGGCGAAATTTCTGATTTTTCCTGATTTTTCGAGACCGAAAAAACCGACAACGGTTTAACGGGCAGAAGTGAATGTGGTATCAATGGCACCGAGCATCCTTCGTCTAACGTAAAATCGACCTCAAATGTCTCCTTCCTGCTCGAAACAGTCAGGTTCACCAAAAGTATGAAGCTGTTCAACGAAAAGTGTGAAAACCTAAGTACACTTTAGGTGAAAATTTAAATGTCTTTGAGTGGTTAAATTGAGGGGGGAAGGGGTTTTTATACTACGTTAAATGTCAAGAAATCTACTTACCACTCCATGTTGGCCTAGCACTGACCTCGATGTGTTTCCCATCGGTTTTAAGAGGCCGTGTCGGAACGCTCGCAATTTCACACGAAATCTCGAAGGGGTCCGAGACCGTTCGAAACCACCTTTCCGCTGCAAATGAAATCTGGCTTTTGACCTCATTATCATGCACGCTGCGCACTGACTGTAAGTGCCTTGCTCAAGGGCAAAGGTGTCATGACCGCTGCTGACAACACCAGAGCTTGGGTCCAGTGACAGGGCTTGAAATTTAGGGAAAATCCACAAGACCACAGGACGTGTCACTCAAAATGTTTACTGGACGGGAATTGTTTATACAAGACCAGAAGCAAAATGAGAAAAAACTTCAATTGAAAAACACAAGACCATCGGACTTGTCCAGTCATGAGTGGACTGGCCCAATACTAAACCTACTGGCCTTAGGTCTGTGGTCCAGTATAAAGTTCAAGCCCTCTGTGAACTGGATCGTTCAGCCACGACACGCCACATTCTGAATATGCATGTTTTTTATGGCAGGTTATTCAGATCAAGGCAGGTATTACTCAAGAGGAGATTATTCTCAGAGTGGCCGAGGACGAGGAGGAGGGCGAAGTGGCGGTGGTAAGATAGGAGGAGATGGATACAGAGACAGAGATCAAGGTAGTATCGGGGGACCACCCAACCAAGTTAATACTTCAAATGTAGGAGGTGGTATGGGTGGTGGTATGGGTGGAGGTATGGGTGGTGGTATGGGTGGAGGTATGGGTGGTGGTATGGGTGGGGGTATGGGCGGTGGTATGGGTGCCAACCCAGGGGGGCAAGGCCCAGGTCAGATGGGGAACTTCCCCTGGAACCAGGCTATGTTGGCTGCTTTGAGTCAGGCTGGTTGGGGGATGATGAGCAACATGCTTGCACAGGGTATGCAGCAAGGCATGCAGCAGGGAAACCAACAGCAGCAGCAGCAACAGCAGCAGCAGCAACCACAGCAATCACAACAGTCACAGGTTACAATGTCACAGGGTAGTAATCAATCAACTCAGGTACCTAACCAACAAACAATGCAGCAGCCTCAGAATAGTAGTGGTGGCTTTGGATCAGGTCAGCAATCCTTAGGATGGGGTACCAGTCAATCCAATGTCAGTGATACAGGAAGTACTGCATATTTAATGGGTGATACAAAGGGAGGAGGCAGTGGATGGTAATGTGAGTACTTAGCGGAATGAATTAAACAACTCAAGTAGAACTTGGGTACATGTCTGGTTTGTCTGTTTGTGTACAACATGAGAAGGCAATGTGCAATTGACGTGTTTAGGGAAATGTACAGTTCGTAATTCAAGTGTTGTACATTACAGTTTATGGAACTTGTGAGTATGTGCTGATGATCTTGTGATTGCATTCACATGTACAATGTATGTGATCTGGAGGGCTTTAGTTGGGTATGTTGTATGCTGCATATAAATATATGTGATCTTGACAACCTCATTTAACTTCAGTTAACTTTTAACTTTTTATAAAGTTCATACCAGTACCAAATCTCTGAAGAGATCTGTCTAAAATACTATTAAAGCTGAGAAAATGTGAGGTGTTCGAGAACCCCCAAATAACCATCGCTTATGATATATGCTTGCCAATCAAAACATGAATGCATGTCATTGGCACAAAAATCTTACGAAGTCTTTTTTAATCGATTATTTTCACTAAAACATGAACTTCTAATCTAATGAAGTGTTAACACTTGATCACTGTTGATTTGAATGATGTATTTATTGAAATTTAGAGGTTGGAAATTTTTTTGTTTTCCAAAACTAGTAATGTAACATGCATTTACCAAGACCAATATCTGAATTCGGCTTTTTAGGTCAGTCTGATAAAAAAATGTATGTGGAAGAGGATGTAGGTGGAGCAAGCGTTTTGCAGGAGTGATTTAACTCTACATACGAAGTGTGGACCTGAGAACAAAAGCGGTCCATACATGTACAATGTAGGAACTTGAAACACTATGTGGACTTACACGTCCACACAGTGTTTTTACAGTGTTGAGGAATAGGACTTTCTTTTAGTGTAAAGAACAAAGAATGTCCACAGAGTGACTGCAATACAAAGCAGGGTGTGTTTTTGGAGGTTGCCTGGCAACAGCATTGTTACACTTCACCTCTTGTACATGAGATAATGGTATTTCATTGAAAAGCGTGCAGTTGGTGCAGTGAGATACAAAGTGTGTTGGAGACATTAGAGTAGATTGTACTAAATGCAGTGACAGTCAAGTCTTAGCGTGGTCAAGTCCCAATTTCTTTGGTCCTTATTATCATACAGGCATGTGATTTGTCAGGATTTGTACCATGTTTCAGGATTGTTTACTATCTCCCTAAGGCAGAAACTCTCTGAGCCAGATTTTTGTGAAATAGGCAAATTGCCATCACATAGATGAAAAGACTTATGACCAAACCTTCAGATAATCTACTGAAATGATGTAGAGAGTCTGTACAATCTCTAATTGTAACATTCTGTACATTCAGGGAGCTTCACTTTCACACTAAAGCCCTGTTCGCATTGGACTTAATTTGGGTAAACTAACCGAGCAAATGGGTAACTTAACCATTTTAAGTCCAATGCGAACAGCCCAGGAAGTTTCCCTCCCAGGTAACTTACCCGACCCGAATGGTTAGTTTAACCAACCCACGTCTGCCCGGTTAAATTGACCAGGTCAGTTTAACCGAGCCGAAAAGTCCAGTGCGAACGCAATCAGGGTAAAAGCCATCCCGGTAAAAAGCCACATCCGATCCCCCGATCACCCGCCGCGCTACGTGATCGTGAGGTGACACGTCGTACTACACACGCACGTGTTTACACGGAAGCTCGGTTGCACTCATTGCATTCTTGCTGTCATGCACCCCGGTCAAATGTCACTGCGATAGCGCCCTCTTGTGTTTGTCTTAAGTTAGTCGGTATAGATTTACCGACCGCGTCGGTTAGTTTACCCACGTCATTAATCCAAGTGCGGACGCTGGTAAGTTTCCCCTTTTGGAATGTTACATGGTAACCACTGTCTACCAATGCGAACACGGCTTAAGAGGAAATTGTTATTAATTTTTTTTCATTTTCATACAATCTCATATTAGTTGCATTACAGTGCTTTAAACTGTATAATGAAACACATACATTGGAGAGATTCTGATTTTAGCGCAAACTTTCTTATATATATATTTTTTTTTTTGGGGGGGGTTGGCTGGTCAATAATACAGCATGAGGCGTTTTGTAAAAAAACCTGTTCTGACTATTATGAGATCATTAAGTGTGAAAATGGGCCCACATCTATTGGTGGAGGATAATGAAACCTTGATCGTATCAAGGAGAGGAGATTTGCTAAGAAGGGATGGGGGAAAGCCATTTATCAATAACTGAACTTGTAGAAATATTCATAATGGATGGACAAGTACATTCAGATGTATATACATGTATGTGTAATCATGAGAGATTTAATGAATTAAAGTGGAATAGGAGTCTTAATAGGACAGATTGAGATAGACAAGGAATGAAAAATATGCAGATAATCTGCACCTTTGTTCAGATAATATGAATACATGATTGAGATGTACAGTTGATAATGATATTGTGATCAATCGACATAACAAATGAATACATTCAAAGTGATGCAAATGAATTCAACATGAATTTGTATGTTTCTTTGTACATGGTGTTTTGTAGAGCTCTTCTTCTAGATGTACAGCTGTAGTCAAATGAATGTTAGGTGCAGAATTCACAATCAAGGGATTATCTTGATTAAAGTCAAACTTTCAATGGATGTACAATGTAAACGCACAGCTTGTAACTGCTAAACAATCTGGTGAAATCTTGAAGGATGTGTATATACACCGTGTATACTGAAATGATAGTCAGTCAATATTCAGTATGTTGAAGAGCTTTGTACGCATGTATATATATAACAATGTAAAACTTGTGTAAAACAATGGTTGTATATGGACTGTAAATGTTAATATTTGAAGTGAACTATTGTATGTATAATAGCTTGCTTAAGAATGGGATGACCAATGTATGTATTTACAACTCTGCATAGTGGAGAGGCTATTCTTACCATGAAGGGAAGTTTGTGACTGCAGGGTGAAAAGACATGTAACTCTGAATAGTGTTAAAGGCCTACAACTTTATCTTCAAGCAAACTTGAGTCCTCTATTCTGATTGGTCGAATCTTGGCAATAAAAGTGTGATATAAACATATATTGCACGGCCCATATCAAACCCTGCTCTATTGCAGTTCTAACTGCGAGTATTGCCCTATTTTAAGCTATGCGTCAAAAGCCATCAAGATTGCTTGGACACAGGTTTGACACAGGCTTGTGGAATACGGAAAAATGTAGCATGTCTGCGTCCCATATCCAACAAGGTCATTGGCTGAGTTGGAAGTGGAATGCAGAAGCACTAATTTTTGTTGTATCCCACTCTTGTTTGTGTGGAAACTTAAAAGGTATTTTCAGAACCTACAAAACTCATGTGTACATGGTCATGATGGTACTGGCAAAATATCTCCATATCAATACTTTTCAGTGCCATGTGTGTTAAATTCTCGTACGAGTGCATCCATACTGATTATAGTGAAGAGCAATGGTAAAGAACCATCCATGGATGTTTGAAGGGTCTGCTCTAATCAGCGAAAACTGTGAAAGAAATGGACGTGTCACACAAAATGTAGTGATGCAAAGTGTAGGATGTCGTGCATGGGGTACTGCATTTCTACAATGTATGTTGTGACATGATTGTACAGGTTTGATCTCAAACTTTGAGCAAAAGATTTGGCCAAGTCATTGTGTGTATCTCAATTTGCGGAGTGCTCCTAGATTTTGGTAGCTTTTTTAAACTTGTGCTGAAAAGGATTATACAGTAGTCGCTCTGTATGATGATATGTTGTGAAGTCTCAATGAAGATGGGTCAATAAAGTCTGTCAGTGTGAACTATACTGCAATGTGATAACCATTATAGCAGAAAGTCATGTTTGTAGTGTGTGTCTTTTCATATATCGGTTAAAAGGTGGCTACAATGTAGACACGGAAATAATGTGAGATTTAAAGGAATGCAAAAACAGATAACCACCTTTGAGTTGATTCTTTGTTCACACAAATTTCCCTGAAAATTGAATTTTCTACTGGATGGGGATAAACTTTTAGTGCTGAACATTAAAGTGTGTTTATTACCCAAAAGGATTTTTGTGCAAATTATTATCTGTGATTGATTATGGAAGATAGAGCAAAAGAACAAAACACCCCATGGGGTTTAATAGACCCTTGCATATGATGTCTCAAGCCCAAAACAGCTCTCTCACTGAGGTCAGTGAAGACCTTTGATTGGCTGAGAGTTGTGCGTGGCACGTCACACGTGCATGTTTTCATTGATTGACCTCAGCAATGACGGCTAATGCAAGGGATCTATTAATAGAAGACCCCTCAAATGACTTCACAAGCTGAAACAACTCCCTCTCTGGCATGTCTGGGGTCAATGGAATACCTTTCCCTGGCTGAGAGTTGTGCAAAGTGTACACATGCGCACATTTCCATTGTGTAACCTCAGCAATGGTGGCATATACAAGGAGTGTACTCAGTTATATTTTCAATGACTAATTGTTTCTTTTCCAAGAACAGATGCCTCAATAATAGTTTACAGGTATCATCTGCACCCTTCTCAAACAGTTTACAGAAAACTGTTTTCGTCACTTAATGCCAAGTAGTCAACAATTCTTGCATCTATGGATGTGCATGTACATCATGAGCATGAATCAAGTACATGTATTCTTCACTGGAACAAAATGGAGTCATTTCTACCAGTAGGAATGTAATCAACATGAAGAGGTAAGCATCGTGCAGGAAAAATCATTGTTGATTACTAATCCACATAATCCTTGGAGAGTTTATGCGTTCTGAACGGTTAGTTGAAACTTTGTCATGTGGGAGTGTATTTTATAAGGCAAAGTATACCTTTGGTTTTTTTCATACCATTATATGTAGATATATTTCAATCATTTCAATCTGCATGGACATAACTGCTCCAGATTTTCAGCAATATCTCAAAAACGCTACCACTTGGGGGCTGGATCATGGTCCTTCATGAAGATTAATGAACCAAAATTTTTGCAGGTTAGTTTTATTGTATAATCTACATATATCTACATATATCTACATATCTACATATATCTACATATTGTATATAACTATACAATAAAACTAACCTGCAAACATTTTGGTTCATTAATAATAATAATAATAATAATAATGGCTTCTTATATAGCGCTCATATCCGTCACTCAGTGACGCTCAAGGCGCTTCAACAGTCAATATTTTCCTGCAAGGTATATATGTGGAGCTACTTTTTGAATTTTGAGGCCTATTTCTTTACATAGCACCATGTAATGGTTTACAAGGTGCTATGATCAAGCCCCTAAGTGGTAGCGTTTTTGAGATATTGCTGAAAATCTGGAGCAGTTATGTCCATGCAGATTGAAATGTTTTTGAATCCATCTCTCTAAAACCACAGTCCTTTTGAAGGTGATTGTTTCTCAAACAAATATTCATTATCAGTAGCTGCAGTGCTTCTTATGGTATTTCTCTTTTTGGAATATTTACCAAAGGTGTACTCTTCCAATAACATCTGATATAAATACTAGCTTTTGAAACTAGCAAGTAATTACTGGCCCCTAAGTGCAGAATTCTGTGGCAAGCATGAAATCGAGCCCTTGGCATTACCACACATTGATGACCAGGGCCCAATTTCATAGAGCTGCTTTAGCATAAAATGTAGCTAAGCACAAATAAAGTTATGCTTAAATCACAAAAAGGTTACCACCCCAAATGTTCCACTTGTGACTGGTTTTCTGCTATTTTTTTGCTAAGCAGAAAAAACAATGAAATTGGACTTGTGTCCTTGCATTGTTATTCCATGATATCACTATTGACCACAGTCAAGGAACCATGTCTTACCGAGTATGCATTTCTTACTTCAGTCTGCATTGGGGCTTGATCATGGTCCTTCATGAAGATTAATGAACTGAAGAATTAAGGCATGTACTTGTATATTTTATTTTGTGGAAGTAGGTTCATTAGTTTAATGGATAGTGTTAAAGGGACACGTTGCCTTGGATTGGATTGGATTTGAAACTGTTTGTTATGAAATGCATATGGTTAGAAAGATGTTTTAAAAGTAAAATATAATGATACACACAAACATGCCTCGAAATTGTGTGGTTTTCCTTTCACTTTGTGAACTAACACAGCCCGCCATTTTGAAGAGCCAAATTTTTGACTCCACACAAAATGGCAGACCGTGTTAGTTCACAAAGTAAAAGGAAAACCGCACAATTTCGAGGCGTATTTATGTGGATCATTGTATTCTACTTTTAAAACGTCTTTCTAACCATATGCTTTTCATAGCCCAAATCGCCCAATCTGAGGCAACGTGTTCCTTTAAGCTAAAATTCTATTAACATTTTACTAAATGAATGACTTAAAAAAAAAAAATCTTATTCAAGCATCGACTCGTAAAAGAAGGTCCTTTTCACATGAACATCTGGAGCAATGAAACCGTGATATCTTGATTTTGTTGATATGCAAGTTCTCATCAAATATAAACTACATTTAACAAAGTAATTCATTTTTTTAAGTGTTAGTATTCATCAAGTGACTAATTTTGTATTCAAATCATTTGTTATATTTTGCATTGTTTAAGTTGATTTGTTTTAACCACCCTGTTCATGCATGATTTTAACATGTCATTGGATAACCTGTTAAATGACATCCAATATTTAAGATAATCTTTTGGTTTGGTAGGGATTTATAAGTAGAGAAAAGCCAAACACAGTAATAGAGATATGGGTTTCTGCAGGTTATGCAAATGACCTGGTAAAATGCATCTTACGTAAACTTAGACCATTGTTGTATATAAGACCATATCCGAATTGACAGCGTCGGCTACAGCTCTGGCTGTTGCTAAGGAGCGTTTATGCATGATGACGCGGAAATACATCCATAGCCGTAGCCGTAGTCGCCAATTTGGACACGGCCTTACTGCAGTTCTCACACTTGAAAAGGACAAACTGGATGATTTCAGTTACAGCAAAATATATTTTTTGGGGGGAAAAGTGTTTTGACACCGGAAACAAAATGAACTTTGATTAGCCCCATGATTTACTGAAGCATCATTTTGGAGTAAAATTACAGTGTAAAAACTCTGTACATCATCTGTGTACCTGTTCAGTTTAACCTACTTGTGAACAAAAACATAATTTGACTTTTTAATATGGCAATTTGTCAGCATTTGGTACATCAGTTATTGCCTGTTGTGTTCATGTTTATCAAATTAATTCAGTTGTGTTTGTTGGATTTTGTTTTATGAAGCGAAATAAAATACTTTTTATTAACACAAACTTTGTCATTAGTTGCATCTTCATTTGCTTGTGTCATTTGTTTACGTCCTTTCCACATGCATGACTATTTTAATGTGCATACTTATGATGAATTGTCTAGAAATAGATATTGTCCCTGCTGTTTCAAATTATGTGAACAAATTAATAGTTGCAGTTCATGAGTTGCTTTTTATTTTTTCAATGAAAATAGTTTAGTGTAGTGATGGAAAACAAAGCATGACTTCAGAGGTAGAGGTTAAGTTGCTTTATGCCCTCGGTGAAAATGCCGTTCGTGGGATGTGAAACACCTCGGGCAGTATTGTATACTGAGATGAGCCCCAATTTCCGCAAGGACTTGTAGGGACTAAAAGCATGAAAAACCCAATCCACATAGTGCTCCCCCCCCCGCGGGATTTGACCCTTTGTCCCAGAGGTGGAAGGTGAGGAAATACACCACCCAACCACCCATGTGATGGCTGAATGGCTGCAACAGTCCTTTCTCATGAGCAGCATGTGCCTGTAGAACTGCAATAACACCCTTCAAGATAGATAAACGACATCCTAATGTTCGTAAGTTTCTTTAATTATTGTAGATTCATTGTTACAAGTACTATAGTTTGTTCATCCCACTATTTTTTATCAAGGAAAGGTACAACAGCAAAATTGTAACCATATTTTGGGTAATAATGAGTGATAAGGTGAGGCAGAATCAGTATCTTTTCCTTAATTGTTTTGATTGAAAAATTTTGGGTAAATTTTCCAAATCTGTTATCAAATGAAAGAGTATCAAATTGTATCCAAATCTCGCTCTTGAAAATTGTGTCAAAGTGTAGTGTTTTTTCTGGTCAGCCATGTCCATACCAGATAATGAAAACTGTTTGTGTATTTTTGTGGAGGTTGTCATTTTGATCAAAGAAAACTAGATGCACAGAACAAAATGCTTTTGTCCATTCAACCTGATTATTAAAACCCTCATATCATTTGGTGAAAACAATTGCAGAGCTGCAAACTCTCCCTGACTCTGCTGAAAGTTCCCTGAAAATAAACCAATCTTTACATGTTCTGACAAAATTGAAAATATCCCTGATTGTGGTAACTTTTTCCCTGTGATTTTGAAAGTAATTCTAAATATTATTTCTCTGATTGTTGTACAAAACTACGGAAGTGTATTGCCGCCACATGAATAAAAAAATCTCTCTTAACAAGTACATACACGATAAGTCCAAACTTATTGTGTACATACAAAATGATGACTTAATGTGTATGTGTACATGATAAGTCATCGTGTACGTACAAGATAAGTTCAAACTTAAGAGAGAGATTTGTTTAATTCATGTGGCGGCAATACGCTTCCGTACAAAACCTCCCTGGTTGCAAGAAGCTAATACTGGCAGCTCTGTAATTGTGATAGTCTGTGAAAAAGAAGTCATAAATCACACAAAAGTTTTTTCTATTTACCAATAATGTATCTATAATTATTTAATATACTTTAGTACAACTCACAGCTGAATACAATGAATACACTAGCATAACTTTGAAGCAATCTCAATACCCTTATTATATCAAGTCATCCTTACAAAATATTGTCTAATCCAACAGGTGCTACAATGTATGATATTACATCAAACATTGATAACAACTACTTCAATCATTATAACCACCTTTTGGCATCTGGAAGCTACCTCTTCAGCAGACGTGTCAGGCACCACACAATGTTCAGTTCATTTCACATCAGTAAACATAACGTAGTTTTGGACAATATTTGGTATTCCTAGAAACCAAGCTGAATTATAATGTTTAATTATCTGCTTTTTATGTCTCTCATGCTACCTTGCAATGTCGTATTTTGTTTGCATACTAACGTAGCAGTTTTACCCATTCAAGTTTTACACATTATGTATTCCATTAAAATGTAATGCCTCTTTTTATTTTAAAAATAGCATAAGTACACACTACAATAAGTCTTTAAAACCAAAAACAAGTTAAACAAACTATTGTACTAAGCAATGTAAGTATCATCCATCTTATTATAGTTACCATACTATTTTTTTTAATGAGCCAATGCATAAATGTTATTATTGGAACATCTTCAATGTGTTTTTTTTACTTATCTTAAGTTGGAGACATGTAAAATTATGATTTTGAAATTATGGAAATCAGAATTATGTACAATCAGATCAGATGTTCAGAATGAGGATTACATGTCAATTGTCATGCAGACAATAGGATTAATTAACATCATTTGTCTATGTTATGTTTTGAAATCATGATTCAAGTTACATTTTTATCTCTAAAAGAGGGATATTAAAAGCACAATACAATGCATCATTGATTTTTCTCTCAGTTATACACCTCTATAAATCAATTAGGTCTATGTTGAACATAATTTACACAAACTAATAACATAAACAAAGACAAATAAACTTCACCTAACAAATATATTATTATAATATGGAATTTAAATGCTTTGCTTTCACAATCGCCTTATTCTAAAATTATGTATTTATGTGTCATTGTAATTTAGACATCTTTTTTATCAGGCAATTTTGAGCAAAACATTTTAATAGCTACAATCACTTCTTCATAGATTTGGTCATTGTGCTCTAAAATGTGCAGAACATGTATCAGAATATGAACATAAACAACACAGTATTAAAATTTCATCACAACAATTTAGCATAATATTCCAGTAGTTACAAGATATAAGATGGCATAAAAACTGCAAAAAGTGAATTTTATGTAAATAATTTACGTTCCCTTTAAACACTAATTTCTAATTGGTCCAACAGTAAATATTTACAATTTGTCACAAATTTGAATACCACATTTTAAGAAAATTATAAAGCTTTGTGTTTTTTTATTTTTATGGAAATCTTAATGACCGTAACAACTTATTTTTAATAAGTGAAATCAAATCTTGCGATCAGCAAAATACACTGTCTGCCCATAGAAACAAAGCCCTCCACCAGTATACAAATTGAACTATAGGTTGGGTTTTAACTCCTTAACTTGCAAATGACAACTTCACTTTTAAATTTTACATTTGAAAGTGGCATTTTGAATTAAACATCTGAAAGCAGAAAAAATCAGCTCTAAAAAAATGAATCTATTATTTACATTCATAGAGATCTGTGTTGAGATATTGAATGGTGAATTGTATTACTTGTGACATTATTTCAGCAATTGACCCAAATTTTGTAGCCAACTATCTTCCACAATTTGCAAGGAAAATCAAATCCATTTTCGATTATTTTACAACCTTTAAAAATTACTGTTTTGGGGGGGCATTTGTAAATGTTTTCCACAATTTCAACTATTGTTCAAAATATCTAGTTACATGTACATAAAAAAATAAAAACCCACAGTGTGATATATATACAGAGTTCTTTTGTTTAGGATGAAAAGTTATAAAAAATATTTTGCAATGCTATGGAAGAACAAATCTTACAATATGTTGGTATAGGCTTAATGACCATATACATGAACTCACAATCAAGAAGTAATCTTGTCTTCTAACTTATCCTTTACATTTGAATCAGGAAGACTTCTCTTAATAACAAACCAGCTACATGTACCAACATCCATTAAAAATGTAAAAATGCTCACTCAATGCATTTTCAAATGGTTTTCATTTCAATTATAAAATCAAGTACACGTAAAAAATATATATACTACTAACTTTTGTATTATTCAACTTTGTTGTCGATTATCCAATCAAACCTAAATCCAGCAAATGATTTGTTTTGAAGTGCTTTCTATATACATTTTACATCTAAATATTGTAGCTGGTTAATTCTATAAAACATGTGTACATAGATTAAACATTTCTATAAAAGTATGTTAATACTCCAAGCAGGCTGCAATAACTAGAAACCAAGTAAGTTAGCTATTTACTCAATGCATCTATTTACAGTTATGTACATGTTGCTTCAGTTTTTGATTTTTTGAATAAATGTTTCATTGAACATATCAGGAAATTCCATAAAAATTACTGAAGTAGCAAATCATTTCTTTGCCATAAACATAAAATGTACTTTAATAGTTGATTTTTTCAGATAAGGTGATTTGGTTTTATTTACAGTGCTTTCTTAAATGCCACATTGCTGAACAGATCTTGAACTTGGCTCCCATTGAAAGTAATGTCATGTTAAAAAGCCATGTTTTTTTTAATGATAACCTTGAATTTTCATTGAAACCATTTAGCACTTGTCAGATAAATCACCCACAGTCAGTACATTTTATATTTCTAAAAATGACCTACATCATAGAGCTCTCCATGCCGTTTTGCGAGGTCAGGATCCGATTGAGAGAGCCTTTGTTGTTGACTCCAGTGTGACTGGTCGGATCTGTCCTTCTGCATCACTGTAGCATAACGGATCTCAGTTGACGATGTTGACATGGCGCTTGAATCAACCATTCCATGTCTGTTACGTCCAGTCCTTGTGTATGGCGAAGAATTGGAGTAAGAAGGACGTGATGTCGCTGCAGTGAGTGCTTTGAAAAGGTCTGGCTCAGATCGTGACATTCGTCCCCCTAAGGCACCTTCATCCATCTTGGGTTTGTAGCTGGTAAGACGAGCTGGTTCATCAGGTAATACCACCTCTGACATACGCAGTTCTTGTCTCATTTTGTGTCGATCAATTCTGATGACAGAGCGCTTCTTACGTTGTGGTTGTCCTGGTATTGTTGGTTTATCTGCTGGCTCGTCTTGAGGGGATGGGGTGGATGGCCTTGAGGAAGGTTCATCGTAAGGGTACACATCACAATCCCCATACACGGTAACTGTATCATCATCAGAGCTGGCATCAGAGTTGACCGATTCTGGGGATAGATCTTTCCTCACTGCACGCCAGAAGTTTGGATCTTCATGCAAGAAAGGATCAGTGAAGTCCATAACTGCATTGAAGGAGTCGGAATCGGTATCGGAGTCAATGGTGTCTACTTCAGAATCAGGATCCCTTGACATGAATAATGGAAAACCACCAGTTGGTGGAGGCATTTGGTGTTTGGGAGGTTGGTTTAGTTCACGATGTTTCTCAATGAGTTCTGATAATCTGCTAACTGGTAGAACAGATTCATCATCACTGAAAGCTCCATCTGAAAATAGGTCTGAAAGACGAGTAACCATACCTCTTGGTATCGGATCTAGCATCTCCACACTGACTGGAGACAATCGACCTGGTGTTGGACAGGGTGACTGTGAAGGAGAATGCACAATGCGTGCTCCTGGGTGTGGAGCTCCTTTCTTTTCATATGGAACATTCAGCATGTATGCAGAGGTTTCTCGCTTGAACCATTCACCCTCTTCTGTAGGTAGAACATCAGTGGGACCTTCCATTGTTACATCAGGTACAACATCTGTCGGCTTATGTTCAAGATTCACAAAGTGTTGCCGACCTCTGAGAGAGCCAAACAGATCAGTTTTGAAGCTTGTGTTATAGTTTCGGCTGCTGTAAGATTTGCTGGTACTACTGTATTCAAATCTTGTAGACGAGTTGTAGGTTGAGTCTGGAGAGCTGAAAGGGGAATCAGCTGGGAGTTCAGGTGTTTTTGTTGTATCAGTCCTGCTTACTAAGTATCCAACCAAAGTTGCCTGATCTTCAGTTACAATAACCTTTGACAGACGGAGATCCTGGCGTATGCGTTCAAGTTCAGTCATGTCTGGTAAACTCTCAGAGTCTGTGTCTGAAAAGCTTGGAGATGAAGGTTTGGCAGGAAACCCAGAGAATTGCTCTTGATGTAATATACTTGTTCGAGGAACAAATGGAGTTGATAAGGGTTGACTACTAGAAGTGTTTGGTGTAGATGTTTTGAAGGCACTGGTATATGTATTTCCTGCTACAGTTGTTTGAAGTACAATCATTTCACAACTAGGTGGCATTGACTGTAAAATGTCTCTTTCAAAGCTAGTATTGGATTCATGTGTAGACTCATATGAGTTACTGTATGTGGAATGGGAAATGATAGGCGGATAGTAGTTAGGTTCCGTTTTTCTGGGCTGCAGGATTTGTGGTATTGGCCTTACCAATGGCTTGACATCATCTGCCTCATAGTTTCCACGGGTGACTTCTGAATCAAAACGATGAGATGAATAATCACCACGAACAACATGTGACTGATTGGTGATACCAATCGGAGACTGCCTTTTGAGTGTGGGTGGAGAACCTGGTTGTGGGTGCAGTGGTACATAGTCCAACCTGGCAACCAATGGCTCGATGGTTTGGTCATCAGTAAATGTATATGTATATTTGAAGTTAGTAGAGGGTTGTGATGTGGGCACAGGTGAGGGAAATGAAGGGATGTGTTCAGCAGGGTGTGTCTTTTGTGCTCTAATAACTTCTGTGACATAGAGAGGCTCATCTGGGCCACTTCTTGGTGAAAGGGATATATAAGAAGGCAGGTGGATGCTATCTCTTCTTTGAGGGCTGATAGAATTCAAAAGAAGAAATGCGAATGGTGAATTTGCCTGGTCCCTGACGACAGGATTTGCCTGGATTCTTCTATCGATTACATCATAAATTGGTTCATGTTGAGCCCCAATGTCTTTATACTGAACACTAGGCTTTTCAACAGGCTCATCCTTATCAATTTTCTCAACCTGGGTTGAAATATCCTCTGTCTCATGTGGTAATGGTGAGGAACTCTTATCAGTTGTCACAGGTTCGACTTGCATTGTTGTGTCCGTCACGAGAACAGGTTGAGATTGGCAAACTGCATCACTGTGGTCTGTCACTGTCTGCGTATTTTCTGATGTCAGGAGAGGCTTTTCTGTCTGAGCATAAGTTTGATGGAATTTTACTGTTTCCATTGATGTTCCTTGTTCATCAGTGTCTGGTTGTACCTGCGACTGAACTCCAACTGTCTGTGGATGGTGATAGAATTGGATTCCAACATCCGACTGCCTTGGTTTGGCCTCATGCTGATCCGATTTATCTTTCATTTCCACAACTGCCTGGACCCCAGATTGGCAATTTGTTGTTTCACTTGGTGTTGTGCCGCGATGCACCATTTTAGGTTGGACTTGCACAGGTGCATCTGTTACCCATGGTTTGTTTGGTGCTGTTCCATGTTCCACTGTAATGACATGTGTCTGTGTGACATTGTCAACAGGCTTATTTGGCTTGTCATACTGTGATGATCCATCTTGATTCTTTGTGCTTGCTTGAACAGGAGTATCATGGAGTTTTGTGATTTTGGGAGATGATCCTCGGTCGAGCATTAGAGGTTTAAATGGTTCTTGCTTATACTCAGTCGGTTCATACATCTCAGGTGCTGCAAATTTAAACTCATGAATAGTTTCCTTTTCAAATTCCTGAATGATCTCCCTACGTATAATTGGCTCCAAGTCGCATCTTATTTTCGGCTCCATTTCTCTTCGAATCTGGAATTCCAAGTCATCTCTTGTCCTTTCTTCAAATTCAAATCGAAGGCGAGATTCAAAGTCAATTCTGAACTCCTCTTTAATCTCCACCAGTATTTCTTCTTTGTATTCTTCAATGAACTCCTCTCGTACCTCCTCACGAATAGTAATCTGAAGCTCTGTCTTGAGCTCATCTCTCACCTCTGCTTCAAGGACTGAATTAATTTCATGTTTAATTTCTTCTTTTATTTCTTCCCTTACATCTTCTCTGATTTCCTCCCTTATGTCCTGGATCAATTCAATCCTTGTTTCTTCTCTGATTTCTTCAATCACTTCCAGCCTTGTCTCTTCCTTGATGTATTGAATCAATTCCCGTTTTGTTTCTTCTCTGATTTCTTCAATCACTTCCAGCCTTGTCTCTTCCTTGATGTCTTGGATCAATTCCCGTTTTGTTTCTTCTCCGATTTCTTCAATCACTTCCAGCCTGGTTTCTTCCTTGATGTCTTGAATCAATTCCCGTTTTGTTTCTTCTCTGATTTCTTCAATCACTTCCAGCCTTGTTTCTTCCTTGATGTCTTGAATCACTTCCCGCTTTGTTTCTTCTCTGATTTCTTCAATCACTTCCAGCCTGGTCTCCTCTCGAATTTCCTCCCTGATTTCAAGGCGAAGTTCTGCATTATCAAGGCGATCAAATGGTTGATAGTACTGTGGAGAAGTTGAAACATTTTCAATCACTTCTGACCTCAGTTGGGATTCTATAATGGGCTGTTGATAACTTTCCACTTGAGTCTGTGGTTTTGAGACCATTGGTTCAATGTGGATTGGTGAGCTACCTTGATCTACAGAAACAGGTTTTAAATTACCAGACTGAGTTGACATGTCATGATGTTGGGATTTGAATTGCACCACAAAGTCCACATTCTTGACCTTGTCATATTGGGTTGTCTGGGTGCGCTGAGTAGCAAAGACTTGGATTGAAGAATCCTGGTTGTTAGGTTTAGCAGTTGTGCCTCTCTCAAGTGATTGTGGTTGTATCTGGGCCACTGCATCAGTCTTGGGTACTTGATCATACTGAGTTGGAGTGTGTTGCTGGTCAACCTTTGCTTGTACTGCCATTTGATTCTTTCGTATAGCTAGTGGAGATGTAGTTTTGGCTGCCACATCCGGAGTAACTTGGGATTGGTTGTCCGACGTCTGATGCACTTGTTTCTGAGTTGAAGTTCCTTGTTCTAATGTTTCAAGCCTAACCTGAGTAGATGTAGGATTACTTTCAACTTTGTAGGTGATACCAGCATCCATCATAACTGGTTGAGCCTGAGTGGATGAGTCTTTACTAGGTGTATCATGCTGAACTGAACTCTCAGTTGTAAGAATATCTTCACTGTCAAATTTAGCTTGTGAAGAGACATCATGACTGGTCACATGGGCTGTAAAGGTTGATTCATCAGCTGTTATTGGCATCACCTGTGAAGTGGTATCAGTCTGGTGAACTTCTTTGTCATATTGGCTTTGGGCTTCTCGTGTTGGTTGGAACAGGGGTGATGTACTTCTCTCCCTCACAGGCATCATACCAGTCTGAACAGCAGCATGGATGAAATACCTTGGCTGAGACTGGACAACATCAGCCTCATCTTTGTCAAATGGTGCTTCAAGATAGACTGAATTTTGCTCGGTTTTGTAGAGGTTTTGGAGAATATCCGTACTGTTGTTCAATTCAGAACTGTATAAGCGATTTGAGACATCCTTCGTGTACTCCCATGCTGGTGAACTAGTTTGTTGTTGAGTGACCTCAGATGTGGTAGTTATCTCTTCAACAGGATGGTCAGAATATTCTGAAACAGTCTCCTCTGTCTCCAAGAACTCCTGCAGTTTATTAGAATAATCATGCATGAAGTCACTGTCTGCGCTGGGTGTAAAGGATTGATGTAGAGCAGACTCTGTTGGGTGTACATAAGCAAGGTCAATTACACCCTCAATGGCGTCCGTCTGTGATGCAGCATTTTCAACCCCTTTTCTCTTGAATACTGGAGAGTTAGCTTGCTCCCTTATGACGGGATTAGCTTGCACAGAATTATCTTCAGCAAATGGTATATCATACTGAGAAGTTTTGTGCATTTGTGATGTTTTATCACATTGAGAACCTTCATTTCTGTTATTGGAAACTGTCTGCGTATCAAATTCTCGAACATCTGGTTTTGTATCTGTGCACTGATCCGCAGAATCAGGCTTTACTGCAACATGTGTAAGTTGCGATTTGGTGTCGGGCTTAGATTGAATACCAATGCTTGATTTGTAGAGCCTTGTTTGGGTGGAAGACTGTACTGTGACAAAATCTGGTGATGTCCCATTCTCAGTTGTTTCAGGGGCAACTTGTGAAGATGGCTGTACTTCTTCAGCTGGAGCTGTATGTTGCACTGAAGCTTCATGTTTTGGCAATGGAATGGTAGTCGTTCCATCCTCCACAGTCAAGGGCTGAGCTTGGGTGTAGGAATCCTTTGGCTGCATGATCCTGTCATGCTGTATGGCAACATCACAACAAACAACAGATGGATTTTTAATGTCAACCTGTACTTCTGCCTGAGCATGGCTTGTAGTGTCAGTGAAGGTTTCTTGTTCGATGGTTAATGGTTGCGACTGATTTGAAAAGTCAATACTAGCAGAAACTGTTTCAGTGGTGCTGTCCTGGGTAACCGGGTTGTATTGAATCTGAACATCTTGACACTGCTTGACATCCTTTATTTGCAAAGTTTCAGATGAATCATCAACCATGACTGGATTAAACTGAAGACCTTTATCTGCCAAATCAGGAACATCATTATGCTGCATAGACGCATCAAGAGATGTTGTCCTGTGCTGTGTTGTGTTATCCCTTGAAGATCTGGGTGTAGTTAAAGTTGCTTGTGCCAGTGTTTGCGGTTTAATAGCAACTTGAACTGTTGCTTGCTTTACATTGACTTGCTCCGTATTACTTGAAGAGCTTATCAATCCAACTTTGTTTGTAAGAGTAGCCTGCTCAGTACTGGTTGGTTTGAATTGCATTCCAGTTTCAGCAAAGGTACCGGACTTTGTCTGAGATGAACCGTCCGTGTATTCGTGACCAAATGGAGAAGTTGCTCGCTCAACATTGTCATGCTCTGTTTGCACATTTTGTGATTCACAAGATGGTTGATGTTGGACAGAGCATTCATTCTTTGGAGTCACCATGTGGACTTGAATTGGGCGATCAACAAGGGTACTGGACTTTGTCTGAGATGAACTGTCAGTGTAATCATGACCGAATGGAGATGATGCTCGCTCAACATTATCACATTCTGTCTGTACATGCTGTGATTCATGAGATGGTTGATGTTGGACCGAGCTTTCAACAGAAGTACTTGACTTTGTCTGTGACCATCCTTCAATGTGCTCATGAACCAATGGAGAAGACGCTCGCTCAACATTGTCTTGCTCTGTCTGCACATTCTGTGATTCATAGAATGGTTGGTGTTGAAGAGAGAATTCAGTCTTTGGAATCACTATTTGGACTTGAATTGGGCGATCAACAAAAGTAGTGGACTTTGTCTGAGACCATCCTTCAGTGATGTCATGACTCAATGGAGAAGAAGCTCGCTCAACATTGTCTTGCTCTGTCTGCACATTCTGTGATTCATGAGATGGTTGATGCTGGACCGAGCTTTCTACAGAAGTACTGGACTTAGTCTGAGACCATCCTTCAGTGATGTCATGACCCAATGGGGAAGATGCTCGCTCAACATTGTCTTGCTCTGTCTGCACATTCTGTGATTCAAATAATGGTTGGTGTTGAAGAGAGAATTCTTTCATTGGAATCACCATTTGGACTTGAATTGGGCGATCCACAAAAGTACTTGACTTTGTCTGAGACCATCCTTCAGTGATGTCATGACCTAATGGAGAAGACGCTCGCTCAACATTGTCTTGCTCTGTCTGCACATTCTGTGATTCATACAATGGTTGATGTTGATGAGAGAATTCATTCTTTGGAATCACCATTTGGACTTGAATTGAGCGATCCACAAAAGTACTGGACTTTGTCTGAGATGAACCCTCAGTGTAATCATGACTGAATGGAGATGATGCTCGCTCAACATTATCACATTCTGTCTGCACATGCTGTGATTCATGAGATGGTTGATGTTGGACAGAACTTTCAGCAGAAGTGCTTGACTTTGTCTGTGACCATCCTTCAATGTTTTCTTGAACCAATGGAGAGGATGCTCGCTCAACATTGTCATGCTCTGTTTGCACAATCTGTGATTCAAAGGATGGTTGGTGTTGATGAGAGAATTCATTCTTTGGAATCACCATTTGGACTTGAATTGGGCGATCCATAGAAGTAGTGGACTTCGTCTGTGAGGAACTTTCAGTGTATTCGCGCCCAAATGGAGAGGATGCTCGATCAACATTGTCACATTCTGTCTGCACATTCTGTGACTCATGAGATGGTCGATGCTGGACAGAGCTTTCTACAGAATTAGTGAACTTCGTCTGAGACCATCTTTCAGTGATGTCATGACCCAACGGAGAAGACGCCCGCTCAACATTGACTTGCTCTGTCTGCACATTCTGTGATTCATGAGATGGTTGATGCTGGACGGAGCTTTCTACAGAAGAAGTGGACTTTGTCTGAGACCATCCTTCAGTGATGTCACGACCCAATGGAGAAGACGCTCGCTCAACATTGTCTTGCTCTGTCTGCACATTCTGTGATTCATGAGATGGTTGATGCTGGACCGAGCTTTCTACAGAAGTACTGGACTTATTCTGATACCATCCTTCAGTGATGTCATGACCCAATGGGGAAGATGCTCGCTCAACATTGTCTTGCTCTGTCTGCACATTCTGCGATTCATAGGATGGTTGGTGTTGAAGAGAGAAATCTTTCATTGGAATCACCATTTGGACTTGAATTGGGCGATCAACAAAAGTACTTGACTTTGTCTGAGACCATCCTTCAGTGATGTCATGACCCAATGGAGAAGATGCTCGCTCAACATTGTCTTGCTCTGTCTGCACATTCTGTGATTCATGAGATGGTTGATGTTGGACCGAGCTTTCTACTGAAGTGCATGACTTTGTCTGAGACCATCCTTCAATGTTTTCTTGAAACAATGGAGATGATGCTCGCTCAACACTGTCATGCTCTGTTTGCACATTCTGTGATTCATGTGATGGTTGATGCTGGACAGAGCTTTCTACAGAAGAAGTGGACTTTGTCTGTGACCATACTTCAGTGATCTCATGACCTAATGGAGAAGATGCTCGCTCAACACTGTCTTGCTCTGTCTGCACATTCTGTGATTCATAGGATGGTTGGTGTTGAACAGAGATTTCACTCTTTGGAGTCACCATGTGGACTTGAATTGGGCGATCAATTGAAGTAGTGGACCTCGTCTGTGAGGAACTTTCAGTGTATTCGCGCCCAAATGGAGAGGATGCTCGATCCACATTGTCACACTCTGTCTGTATTGTTTGTGAATCACAGGAAGGTTGATGTTGGACATTAAAGTCATTCGTTTGAGTGTTCAAGCTAACCTGAGTGGGTCGATCCACATGTTTTGGACTGTTTGTTTCAGATGAATCATCAACCATAACTGGATTTACCTGAAAACCTTTGTCAGCCAAGTCTTGGAGATCATTCTGAATAGAAGCATCATAAGCTGTTGTCTTGACCTGAGTTGGTGTGTCTCTAAAAGCCTTTGCCGCAGTAACAGTTGATCGTTCTTCTGTTTTAGGTTTCATCTGCACTTGAACCACTGCCTCTTTAGTGTTTACCTGCTCTGTATTACTGAAGGAGCTACTGAATTCAACTTTCTTTGTCAGAGTGCCCTGCTCAATATTAGTAGGTTTGAACTGGATTCCCATTTCAATCATCTGGGGCTTTTCTTCATGTACATCCGCTGTCTGGATGCCAATTGTTGTTATTTTGACCTGTTCAGTTTGCACTTGCATCCCAGCATCTTTGTTTTCTGTTGTTGCTTGCGAACTTGCCTGTTGAACTTTACCACGGATCTGAAGTCCAATCTCTGAGGTACTTGACTTTGTCTGAGACCAACCCTCTCTGTTATCAGGTCCAACTGGTGAGGATGCTCGCTCAACATGGTCTTGTTCCGTCTGCACGTTCTGTGATTCATATGAAGGTTGATGTTGAACAAAGCTGTCAGTTGTTGCAGTATCAGGGAATGAGAAAGCAGCATGTTGTATTTCTGTTACCTCTGCAGAAACAGTTTCTGTTTCCTGAATTGTCTCAGACTGACATGAATTATCAGTCATTTTGACAGAAGTAGAAACTGAAGCCTCTGCAGAAGAAGGATGAATCTGGCAGGTCTGTTCTTTTGTGCTCTTGTCCTGGTTTTGCTGTGTGGCTACATCATTCGTAGTTGGTACCAGCATATCAGCTTGAGTTGCATGATCATTACTTCCGAGTTGTTTTGTTTCAGATGAATCGTCAACCATAACAGGATTTATTTGCAGACCCTTGTGCACAAAGTCAGTAAGGTCACCATGTTGGAAAGAGGCATCACGGTTGGTTGTCTGGACCTGGGTTGTAGTGTCCTGTGAGGTCTTGAGTGTAGTTAAAGTTGCTTGTGCCCGAGTTTGTGGTTTAATAGCAACTTGAACTGTTGCTTGCTTTACATTTACTTGCTCCGTATTACTTGAAGAACTAATTAATCCAACTTTGTTTGTAAGAGTAGCCTGCTCAGTATTGGTTGGTTTAAATTGCATTCCAATTTCCATTGTCTTGGGTTTTTGTTCATGGATAGTTGTCGTTTGGATACCAGTTGTTGTCATTTTGACCTGTTCAGTTTCAGCTTGCATCTCAGCATCTTTGTTTTCTGTTGTTGCTTGTGAACTTGCCTGTTGGACTTTACTGTGGATCTGAAATCCAACTTCAGTGGTACTAACTTTTGTCTGAGATGAACTGTCAGTGATGTCATGACCCAATGGAGAGGATGCTCGTTCAACAATATCCTGTTCTGTCTGCACATTCTGTGATTCATGAGATGGTTGATGTTGGACAGAGCTTTCAACAGAAGTAGTGGACTTTGTCTGTGACCATCCTTCAATATTTTCTTGACCCAATGGAGAGGATGCTCGCTCAACATTATTCTGTTCTGTCTGCACATTCTGTGATTCATGAGATGGTTGATGTTGGACTGAGCTTTCAACAGAAGTAGTGGACTTTGTCTGTGACCATCCTTCAATGGATTCATGAACCAATGGAGAGGATGCTCGATCAACATTATTCTGTTCTGTCTGCACATTCTGTGATTCATGAGAAGGTTGGTGTTGGACAGACCTTTCAATGAAAGAAGTAGACTTCATAACGGTAGATCGTTGTTCTGTTTTAGGTTTCATCTGCACTTGAACCACTGCTTCTTTAGTGTTGATCTTTTCTGTGTTACTGAAGGAGCTACTGAATCCAACTTTCGTTGTCAGAGTGCCCTGCTCAATATTGGTAGGTGTGAACTGCATTCCCATTTCGATCATCTGGGGCTTTTCTTCATGTACATCAGCTGTCTGGATGCCAATTGTTGTTATTTTGACCTGTGTAGTTTCAACTTGCATCCCAGCATCTTTGTTTTCTGTCGTTGCTTGCGAACTTGCCTGTTGAACTTTACCACGGATCTGAAGTCCAATCTCTGAGGTACTTGACTTAGTCTGAGACCAACCCTCTCTGTTATCAGATCCAACTGGTGAGGACGCTCGATCAACATGGTCATGTTCCGTCTGCACATTCTGTGATTCATATGAAGGTTGATGTTGAATGGAAGAGTCAGCTTTTTCCAGTATAAATGGTGAGGATGCTCGCTCAACACAATCATTAAATGTTTGAACACTACTGTCTGTCATTTCAGTTTCAGGAAATGAGAAAGCCGCATGTTGGGTGTCAGCAATTTCTGCTTGGACCACTTCTATTTCTTCAATGAATTCTGCCTGACTTGACATGTTACTAGTTGTTATCTCAGTAGATACCCCAGTTTCTGTTGAATTGGGATAAATCTGTGATAATTTGTCAATTGTTTTCTTTACTGGGCTATGCTGCATAGAGGCATCGTTCATTAATGTTCGTAGCCCATCCATGTCAACCTGAGTTAGACGATCAACATTTCTTATTCGCACAGTTTCTGATGAATCATCAACCATGACTGGATTAATCTGGAGACCTTTGTCTGCCAAATCAGGAACATCATCATGCTGAATGGAAGCATCATAAGATGTTGTCTGCGCCTGTGTTGTTGTATCCTTTACTTGTTTCTTTAGTGTAGATGTTGCTTGTGCAGCAGTGTCAGGTTTCATTGAAACTTGAACCATGGCTTGTTTCATGTTCACACGGTCTGTGTTACTGAAGGAACTTACACATGTAACCTTGTTAGTGACTGTACCTTGATGAATATTAACAGGTCTAAACTGTACTGCCATGTCCATCATTTGAGGTTTTTCTTCATGAATAACAATTGTCTGGATGCCAGATGTCATCACACTGACCTCCCGTGCAGTCTTTACTTGTACCTCCGCATCTTTTTTGTCAGTTGTTGCTTGTGAGCTTTCCTGTCGGACTTCTATGGTGGTAAATGTACTCTGTTCTTGTATGTCAAGTATTGTTTGGCTCATGACACTCTCAGCAGATCCCTCATATTGGGCACCATTGTCTTCTGTGCGGAGCTCTGTTTGCGTCCAAGCTGGAAGTGGTTCTAACGGCATCAGAGTCAACATCCCATGCTCTCTCGTCTTTGGGCTAGCTTGTGTGCCATTGTCTAGTAAGATTGGACCTAAATCAAGAAAGGATGTCTGTTCATCTAGTACTTTGACAGTTGACATACCATGCTCACTTGTTTTTGGGTGTGCCTGTGTACCACTGTCAACAAGCATTGGCCCCAAGTCTAAGTATGACATATGCTGTTCAGGCACCCGACTTACTCTGATAATTTCCTCCAATGGCTCATCTGAGAAGTCCGTCTGCACTTCAGCATTTTTGCAAATACGTTCTTCAGTTATTGTTGAATGATCATCCTGAGTAGGCTGTACTTGGACACGGACGTGATCAACTTCTGGTTTAACTTGTGTTGGGACATGAGCAAATTGCTTATATGTCAGTCTTTCTTCTTTTGGATATGCTGCTGTTTCCAAGTGACTGATGAAATGTGTCTTTCTTGGTGTGAAAGAAGTTTCACTTACAACAGTTGGAGTTACTTCTCCCCTTATCACTCTTGTTGAGAAAATATTAAACTGTGAATTTTCACTATCATGCTGAATAGACTTTTCAACTGTTTGAGTTGCAGTCTGAGTGGAGAAATCTTGTGATTCAGGTTTGGTCTCTGGCTTAAATGAAGCAAATACTGGTGGATTATAAACTGGAGCTATTACTTCTTCAACAATGCGTACAGGGATCATGTCTGTCTGTACAGATGTACTTGAAGATTGTAATGCCTTTGTAACCGTTCCCTCACTTTTGGTGATGTTCCTCTGAGTTTGGGTGCTGACAACTCTCATTGATGTCACTTGTTTCACCTGTGATCCAGTACTCTTCAGTCTACTCACTGGTGCATCAGTGCCGTGTTCAGTGAATGCTTTTCTATCTGTCTGCGCTACCACACTGACCATTTCATTCGTTGTTTGTGTAAATGCCTCCAATGCTTCTGGTAGCATGTAAGCAAATTCTTCTTCAACTGTGTCTGTTTGCATTTCTACATTTTGAAGTTCAGTCATCGCCGTCTGAGAGTGTCCAGTGCTAACAAGTGTGGCATGCTGTATTGACCTGTCTACTATTTCAGGTTTGTTTTCCAAGACCGTCTGAAGGCAACTGTCTTGTGATATGACCTGGTCTGTTACAATACCCCTATTTGCGGTGATTGTTTTGTCTGTCTGTGTCTTCCTTGGGATGCCACTTGCTTCATACTGTGTGTTTGTGGTTCTATGCTCGGTAATGCTAGTCTGGGATTCAGCAGCTGAATAACTGATTCCAGGTGAAGATGGCCTATCAGTAGTTTTGACTTCAGTTGTCTGACTATCTCCATGAGTTACCTTAGCACTAGCTTGGACTGAAACATCACTTAGTTCAGGGGCCAAAAAGGACATCTGTGACTCTACAGGTTGGAGGCTTGCTACTTGAATAACTTCCGTTTCAATAATTGGCAATTCATCAGTTTGTGTGGTTGAAGTGTTGACTTGTAGATCAAACACATTGGTTCCTCGCTCCTTAGTCAGTACAGTTGGAGTCTGGGTATTGATATCTTCATTTGTCAGGTATGGTATTGGCTCAAACTGAAATCCTTTACTGACCATCTTTGTGGGACTGGTTTGTGATGAAATCTGTTTGGCCACTGGGATCACTGTTGAAGTGCTTGCATAATTCACCTTTAGTTCTGTCTGTACAGTTTTAGGTAACTGGGGCTTATGAAGAGTTTGTGAAATTGTATCTTTCTTCTCTCTGCTCTCAACTTGAATGTCAGCATCAATCATATCAACTTGGTAAGTTTGACTCTTTTCATCTATCATTTCGATTTCAGACTCAACATCAGATAATATAACAACTGGTTCAGTTTGAACATCTGTGTCAATGCCACTGTCAAGCCAAGAGTCTCTCTCATCATCTGGTACGACAGATTTAATTATGACTGGCTCTGTTTGAATGTCAATTTCTTTTGTCTCCTTGTATGTTTTCAATTCCAATCTAACCTGCCTTCTTTGTAAGGGTTCTAACAAAAGTTGTATGTCTTCTTTCAATAGCTCTTCTGTCTGTGATAGTGAATCTTGAAGCATAGGTCTGGCCTGAATGTGAACATCTGCCATATAAGCCTCTCTCTGAGTCCACTTGTCTGTGTTTTCTGGTGAAATCTGTGTCTTTTTAGATACCTGCGGATTTGACTGGGTGACTGTAGAGCTTTCCTTGAACAGCTTTTGTGTTGTTGAGGACCCTTGGTCTTGTACATCAGGAGAAAATTGTGTTAGTTTGTCTTCCTTGTAGAGGGAAACATACTGAATGGCAGCATCACATAGTGTTGCCATAAATGTTTCCATCTCTTTATCTAGAACATCAGGTTTTACCTGCACGCCAAACTGTTTCAGTTCTGTTTCATACTGTGTGATGGCATCTTTCACTTCCTGAAGTATCGGAGAGGTACTCCTTTGAACTGTTTCCAAGAAAGTTTGAACTTCCAAGTCTTCTGTCCAAACCGGGAAATTCATCTCACTGTGAACAGGAGCAAGCTGTTGAGGAATAACCACTTCCTCCATGACAAGTTGTTCTTCCTGTTGTCTTAGATTTTCTATCATTTCTTCAAGATCTTCAATAGTAAGTTCTGTCTGACAAATAGATTCTTGCACTGCAACATCAATGAATGAGGCCTGATCTTTTGTTGTTGTTACTGTTTGAGTTTCAAAGTTCTTTGATTCCAGGACATACTGCGTTTCTGACTCGATCAACTCTTTGACAATCAGCTCAGAGGAAGTGAAAGCATCACTTAACTGTGGTACTATCTGTACCGAGACATGATTTCCAACGACATCATATTGGGAGGCTTGATCATTGACGTTTGGCTTCTCTGTGAAGGTAGATCCTTCTTTGATATCTGGGTAAGCCTGCATCGTTTGAGACAACACCTCAGTTTCCTTTTGAACAGCTTTTGGAGCAAACTGCTTAACAGGTGTCATCGTGTTAATATCCTGCATTTCAGGTGAAACTTGGACATGGCTACTCTGAAGCTTTGGAAGATTCATAGCTGTGCTTTGGTCGACAAAGGTAACACCTTGTGTAGTTTCTGGTGCTGTTCCCATTTCTTTGTTTTCTATGACAATCTGTGTGTTTTTTGATGAATATGGAATTGACATGGCCACGGTGTAGCTCTCCTTGAATATTGTTTGAGGTGTTGATGTTCCTTGCTCTGAAACTTCAGGAGAAAACTGAACTGGCTTATCCTCACCGTAGAGGGAAGCATACTGAATGGCAGCATCCTGTAGCGTAGCCATAAATGTTTCCATTTCTTTATCAAGAACATTAGGTTTTACCTGTACACCTAACTCTTTCAGTTCTGTTTCATACTGTGTGATGGCATCTTTCACTTCCTGAAGTATCGGAGAGGTACTCCTTTGAACTGTTTCCAAGAACGTTTGAACTTCCAAGTCTTCAGTCCAAACCGGGAAATTCATCTCACTGTGAACAGGAGCAAGCTGTTGAGGAATAACCACTTCCTCCATGACAAGTTGTTCTTCCTGTTGTCTTAGATTTTCTATCATTTCTTCAAGATCTTCAATAGTAAGTTCTGTCTGACAAATAGATTCTTGTACTGCAACATCAATGAATGAGGCCTGATCTTTTGTTGTTGTTACTGTTTGAGTTTCAAAGTTCTTTGATTCCAGGACATACTGCGTTTCTGACTCGATCAACTCTTTGACAATCAGCTCAGAGGAAGTGAAAGCATCACTTAACTCTGGTACTATCTGTACTGAGACGTGATTTCCAACGACATCATATTGGGAGGCTTGATCATTGACGTTTGGCTTCTCTGTGAAGGTAGATCCTTCTTTGATATCTGGGTAAGCCTGCATCGTTTGAGACAACACCTCAGTTTCCTTTTGAACAGCTTTTGGAGCAAACTGCTTAACAGGTGTCATCGTGTTAATATCCTGCATTTCAGGTGAAACTTGGACATGGCTACTCTGAAGCTTTGGAAGATTCATAGCTGTGCTTTGGTCGACAAAGGTAACACCTTGTGTAGTTTCTGGTGCTGTTCCCATTTCTTTGTTTTCTATGACAATCTGTGTGGTTTTTGATGAATATGGAATTGACATGGCCACGGTGTAGCTCTCCTTGAATATTGTTTGAGGTGTTGATGTTCCTTGCTCTGAAACTTCAGGAGAAAACTGAACTGGCTTATCCTCACCGTAGAGGGAAGCATACTGAATGGCAGCATCCTGTAGCGTAGCCATAAATGTTTCCATTTCTTTATCAAGAACATTAGGTTTTACCTGTACACCTAACTCTTTCAGTTCTGTTTCATACTGTGTGATGGCATCTTTCACTTCCTGAAGTATCGGAGAGGTACTCCTTTGAACTGTTTCCAAGAAAGTTTGAACTTCCAAGTCTTCAGTCCAAACCGGGAAATTCATCTCACTGTGAACAGGAGCAAGCTGTTGAGGAATAACCACTTCCTCCATGACAAGTTGTTCTTCCTGTTGTCTTAGATTTTCTATCATTTCTTCAAGATCTTCAATAGTAAGTTCTGTCTGACAAATAGATTCTTGTACTGCAACATCAATGAATGAGGCCTGATCTTTTGTTGTTGTTACTGTTTGAGTTTCAAAGTTCTTTGATTCCAGGACATACTGCGTTTCTGACTCGATCAACTCTTTGACAATCAGCTCAGAGGAAGTGAAAGCATCACTTAACTCTGGTACTATCTGTACTGAGACGTGATTTCCAACGACATCATATTGGGAGGCTTGATCATTGACGTTTGGCTTCTCTGTGAAGGTAGATCCTTCTTTGATATCTGGGTAAGCCTGCATCGTTTGAGACAACACCTCAGTTTCCTTTTGAACAGCTTTTGGAGCAAACTGCTTAACAGGTGTCATCGTGTTAATATCCTGCATTTCAGGTGAAACTTGGACATGGCTACTCTGAAGCTTTGGAAGATTCATAGCTGTGCTTTGGTCGACAAAGGTAACACCTTGTGTAGTTTCTGGTGCTGTTCCCATTTCTTTGTTTTCTATGACAATCTGTGTGGTTTTTGATGAATATGGAATTGACATGGCCACGGTGTAGCTCTCCTTGAATATTGTTTGAGGTGTTGATGTTCCTTGCTCTGAAACTTCAGGAGAAAACTGAACTGGCTTATCCTCACCGTAGAGGGAAGCATACTGAATGGCAGCATCCTGTAGCGTAGCCATAAATGTTTCCATTTCTTTATCAAGAACATTAGGTTTTACCTGTACACCTAACTCTTTCAGATCAGCTTCATACTGTGTGATGGCATCCTTTAACTCCTGCAGAATAGGAGAGGTACTCCGTTGAACTGTCTCCATGAATGTTTGAACACTCTGTGCTTCTTGGACTGGAAGTTCCATGAATGTACCGAGTTCAATGGACTTCACCATATCTGTTTGGGACTCTGCAGACATCATTTCAGGAAGCAAAATAGGTGGAGAAAATTGAACTGTTTCAACTCTCTGGGGTGCGATAAGAGGCTCTGGCTCAGGGATGGTATCAGTTTGTGAGCTACTATCATACGTTGGATAGGTTTGTGTTTGACCTGAAGAATTAACAGCACTTGTCATCTCATACTGTGAGGCCTCATTTTTAATACTCCAAGTGTCGGTCCAAGTAGATCCAACTCTGACATTTGGAAATGTTTGCATCATCTGTGACAGAACTGAAGGCTTTTCCTGCACAGACTTTTGTACATACTGTTTTACGGGTGTCATAGTGTTGGTGTCCTGTGTGAGGGGACTAACTTGGACAGTGCTATGCTGTACCTTTGGAAGTTGAACTGATGTACCTCGGTCAGTGGACGAGATGTTATCTGTTTGTGATACTGCAACTTGTGTCTCTGGTGTAAACATGGGTGGTGCAGCATACTGAACGGATTCAATTGTTTGAGGTGTTATGATAGGCTCTTCAGGCATCACATCGGTCTGGGAACTGATATCCTCACCTCGGTACACATCTGTTTGGCTTGATGATGGGTTAACCTTGATCACTGGTGTTGCTGTCTCTTTTGATTTGTTGGATACTACAGCATTAACATGACGATGCATAGTGGGTATTTCCACCTGAGTTGATTCACTGTAGTAATACCTTGGTTCATACTGAACAGTAGAGTCAACTAGAACTGGAACAAAGTCAATTATTGTCACAGGGTTTGTTTGTACCTCTATATCAGTGACTTCAATCAGCTCATCTGTTTCAACTTCATCTGTTTGAAGACCTCTTGCAACATTCTCAGGGCCAACATACTGAGCTGTGTTGTTAATCATAGTAACTGCAGCCTGCATGTGCTTGCTTTCCATTTTAGGCACTCCACGAGGTTTAATACCAACCAAGTGACCAGAATGATCAACAGGTTGATATGTCTTTTCTTTCAACTGCACATAGCTTGTACTTGTGACCAGGTACCGTTGCGTCTGAACTGATGCGCTCTTCTTCTGGATTTTGTCTTCTTGAGTTTGTGATGACATTGAATTTAGCTTCACTGTTGCTTGAGCATGAACAGTGGCATGGTTAACAGACATCTGAGAAGGAACCTCTCTTGTTTTAGGATGGAACAAGGTTGCTTGGTCCAAGGTTTCTGGATGTACCTCTGTTGCAATGCTTGATGTAACTGGTTCCACTTGAACATTTGCGTCCTCTGTTGAAGTTGCATCATCAAATTCAGTTTCATCTGTCATATTCCATTGATCAACAGTATCAATCTCTGTCATCTGCCCGAAAGCAGTCATTGACGGTTTAACCTGTACTGGTTTGGAAGGTAATTCAATCTTCGACATAACTGTGCCCATTGAGGTTACTTTTGGCCCTTGGGAGGTAATTTGTTGACTAAAAGACAATACTGTAGGAGCATGTTGCATGGATGCTGGAGTAGACTTCTTCAACAAGGTTAACGTCATTTTCTCCTGAGTCTCAGGGCGTGTCATAACTGCTTGATCAGACTTCACTGGTTCAGCCTGTGTCTCAGCATTGACCATTTCTACAGGAGGTAGGCTAAAATCAGGCATTTGATTGACATTCTGCACTTCTTCAACTCTGATGACCTCCTCAACGAAATCCATGATTTGTTCTTGTTCTTCGGTCTGCATGCTGCTATCTTCAGTATCAGTCTGGTACTGAGTAGATGAAGCTGTCACATCAAGTTTAGCAGTTGACATGCCAGTTGTTGTTAAGAGGGTCTTACTCGTTGATAATCCTGTTGAGCGCATACTAACTGAAGCTTGTGATGAAACAGTGGATTTGAACTGGTTTGGCTCGTACTGGACAAATGCTTCATTCACTCTCGGGCCATCAGTCGACATAGATGTGGAAACAAGTTTCACATGAGTAGTTTGAGCATCTGAAGTTTTAAGGCTGGCTTCATGTTGTGTGGCAGTGTCGTTTGTTTTAAGCAAAACTTCATCAGTTTGAGATGCAGCTTCATCAATGACAACTAACTCTGATTGGGTCTCCGTCTCAACCAATTCAACTGGAGAGAAAGCCTGAAGCATTTGCTTCTCTTCAAATTCCATACGTGGGAAAGTCTCAAGCATTTCAGTTTCCTGAACTTCAATATGATCTTCTACAATGTTCATTTCTTCTTCGTTTACATCTGTTTGCATGGAACCATCTTGTATGCCAGCTCTCTGGTACTGAGTGGAAGATGTTTTAACATTAAGTTTTACAGGAGAATTGCCAATGCTTTTCAAAACAACCGTCTGAGGTGAAAACCCTGTGCTTTGCATTGGGATGGTTGTCTGTATGGAAGTTGATGATCTGAATTGCTCTGGTTCATACTGAACGAAGGATGTCTTTAATTGAGTGATATCTGTTGACAGACCAATGGATTCGTTTGTTATTAACTGTGTTTGGACTGTAGTATCAGCAACTTCCACCATACTTTGTGAACCATTGCTGATCATTTCAGGTTCAGGTTGAACATCTGTCATATTCCATCGATCAACAGTATCAATCTCTGTCATCTGCCCGAAAGCAGTCATTGACGGTTTAACCTGTACTGGTTTGGAAGGTAATTCAATCTTAGACATTTCAGTCCCTGTTGAGGTTACTTTTGGCCTCTGTGAGGTCATTTGTTGACTAAAAGACAATACTGTGGGAGCATGTTGCATGGATGCTGGAGTAGACTTCTTCAACAAGGTTAACGTCATTTTCTCCTGAGTCTCAGGGCGTGTCATTACTGCTTGATCAGACTTCACTGGTTCAGCCTGTGTCTCAGCATTGACCATTTCTACAGGAGGTAGGCTGAAATCAGGCATTTGATTGACATTCTGCACTTCTTCAACTCTGATGACCTCCTCAACGAAATCCATGATTTGTTCTTGTTCTTCGGTCTGCATGCTGCTATCTTCAGTATCAATCTGGTACTGAGTAGATGAAGCTGTCACATCAAGTTTAGCAGTTGACATGCCAGTTGTTGTTAAGAGGGTCTTACTCGTTGATAATCCTGTTGAGCGCATACTAACTGAAGCTTGTGATGAAACAGTGGATTTGAACTGGTTTGGCTCGTACTGGACAAATGCTTCATTCACTCTCGGGCCATCAGTCAACATAGATGTGGAAACAAGTTTCACATGAGTAGTTTGAGCATCTGAAGTTTTAAGGCTGGCTTCATGTTGTGTGGCAGTGTCGTTTGTTTTAAGCAAAACTTCATCAGTTTGAGATGCAGCTTCATCAATGACAACTAACTCTGATTGGGTCTCCGTCTCAACCAATTCAACTGGAGAGAAAGCCTGAAGCATTTGCTTCTCTTCAAATTCCATACGTGGGAAAGTCTCAAGCATTTCAGTTTCCTGAACTTCAATATGATCTTCTACAATGTTCATTTCTTCTTCGTTTACATCTGTTTGCATGGAACCATCTTGTATGCCAGCTCTCTGGTACTGAGTGGAAGATGTTTTAACATTAAGTTTTACAGGAGAATTGCCAATGCTTTTCAAAACAACCGTCTGAGGTGAAAACCCTGTGCTTTGCATTGGGATGGTTGTCTGTATGGAAGTTGATGATCTGAATTGCTCTGGTTCATACTGAACGAAGGATGTCTTTAATTGAGTGATATCTGTTGACAGACCAATGGATTCGTTTGTTATTAACTGTGTTTGGACTGTAGTATCAGCAACTTCCACCATACTTTGTGAACCATTGCTGATCATTTCAGGTTCAGGTTGAACATCTGTCATATTCCATCGATCAACAGTATCAATCTCTGTCATCTGCCCGAAAGCAGTCATTGACGGTTTAACCTGTACTGGTTTGGAAGGTAATTCAATCTTAGACATTTCAGTCCCTGTTGAGGTTACTTTTGGCCTCTGTGAGGTCATTTGTTGACTAAAAGACAATACTGTGGGAGCATGTTGCATGGATGCTGGAGTAGACTTCTTCAACAAGGTTAACGTCATTTTCTCCTGAGTCTCAGGGCGTGTCATTACTGCTTGATCAGACTTCACTGGTTCAGCCTGTGTCTCAGCATTGACCATTTCTACAGGAGGTAGGCTGAAATCAGGCATTTGATTGACATTCTGCACTTCTTCAACTCTGATGACCTCCTCAACGAAATCCATGATTTGTTCTTGTTCTTCGGTCTGCATGCTGCTATCTTCAGTATCAATCTGGTACTGAGTAGATGAAGCTGTCACATCAAGTTTAGCAGTTGACATGCCAGTTGTTGTTAAGAGGGTCTTACTCGTTGATAATCCTGTTGAGCGCATACTAACTGAAGCTTGTGATGAAACAGTGGATTTGAACTGGTTTGGCTCGTACTGGACAAATGCTTCATTCACTCTCGGGCCATCAGTCGACATAGATGTGGAAACAAGTTTCACATGAGTAGTTTGAGCATCTGAAGTTTTAAGGCTGGCTTCATGTTGTGTGGCAGTGTCGTTTGTTTTAAGCAAAACTTCATCAGTTTGAGATGCAGCTTCATCAATGACAACTAACTCTGATTGGGTCTCCGTCTCAACCAATTCAACTGGAGAGAAAGCCTGAAGCATTTGCTTCTCTTCAAATTCCATACGTGGGAAAGTCTCAAGCATTTCAGTCTCCTGAACTTCAATATGATCTTCTACAATGTTCATTTCTTCTTCGTTTACATCTGTTTGCATGGAACCATCTTGTATGCCAGCTCTCTGGTACTGAGTGGAAGATGTTTTAACATTAAGTTTTACAGGAGAATTGCCAATGCTTTTCAAAACAACCTTCTGAGGTGAAAACCCTGTGCTTTGCGTTGGGATGGTTGTCTGTATGGAAGTTGATGATCTGAATTGCTCTGGTTCATACTGAACGAAGGATGTCTTTAATTGAGTGATATCTGTTGACAGACCAATGGATTCGTTTGTTATTAACTGTGTTTGGACTGTAGTATCAGCAACTTCCACCATACTTTGTGAACCACTGCTGATCAATTCAGGTTCAGGCTGAACATCTGTTTGGGTTGCTGTTTCATCCAAAGTGGTCTCATATTGAGTGCTGACTTGAATTTGTTGAGAAAGGTCTGTTGAGGACGAATTGTCCTTCCTACTTGGCGCAACCTGGGCCATTTTATCAAACAGCTCTGGTTTAGGGGTTGGCATGTGTGTTTCAACCACTATCTCTTTCTGAGCAATGATAGGTTCAAAGATTTCTTCAGGCTGGTCTTCAGTCATGCTCCATGTTTCCTTTACGTCTGGTTTTGATGTTTGTCCTCGAGTATTTGTTGCTGGATTAACCTGTACAGGTTTTGTTTTCACCTCCTTCCTGTCTGTCACTGTTCCTTGTGTCTGTGTGTTTGATACAAGTTTGACTTGAACAACTTTATCTTGTGATTTTCGTTGAGTCTTTGGTAGCAGGTTTGCCATGAAACTTCTGTCAGCAGTGCCTCTAACTATTGTTGTCATACCACGCTCCATAGTTTGAGGTTTCACTTGATTTCCATTCTCTTTTTTGTTCGTCTCAAGTGAAGTACCAACAGACGTAACATCAGGTTTCACTTGGATCCCACTATCAGAAAGGGTTCTTGATTCAGCACTCTGTACTAGCACATTTACAGTCTTTATGACATCTGTCGAGGTACCTTTTTGCTCAACTACTTCCGGTAGTGTCTGTGTTTGTGAATCAGAGGTTTGTACATCCCAATTCATCAATGCTGTTGCCTCTTCCTGAACACTCTCTGATAAAATGGCTTGTTCAACCTCAATCTCACTCTCAGCTTGTACAGCGACATCCAGTTGTATTTTAGTTTCTGTTGTGGTACCACTATCAAGTGTTTGGGGTTCTGCACTGACACCAACATCACTGTTTTCAATTCTGCATTGCATACTAACATTAATTTTATCTGCCTTGAACTTAACATATTCTGTTGCTTTGTCAACAGTACGTGGTCGTGCTTGTGTTGGTTTAGCCTTGTATACAATCTCTGGAGTTTCTGTGGAAGACTCTCTGCTACTCTTTGAAACTTGAAGACCAAAGTGGACCCCCAATAATAGTACTTCTGTAGACTTGTCAAGTGTTTGAAGTTCAACCTGACTCGTAGATTCTGCTGTTTGCACAATGGTCTGGGTGTTGGAGTCACTGACATCAACAGGAACTGTCAATGGTGGCATGGAAAACTGTTCATTTACTACCACTTCCTTAATAATGGCAGGCTCTGTTTCAACTTCCATAGAAACCTGAATTGATTCATCTTGCTGTGTTGGCACATCTGGTGCAGTAGCAACATCTTCTTGTTTAGTTTGTGCTTGGGTAAAAGCATCAATGACTTTGAGAACAAGTGTACCTGTCGGTATAACACCAACAGTTGGCTTTGCTTGCACTGAAGACTCAAGAGTTTCAGTCTTTTCGGTGATAACTTCAGCTTGGCAAAATGCATCTACAACTTTCTTTTTGTCTGTTGCAGCAACCTTATTTTTGACGTCTGGTTTTACTTGTACACCATTCTCAAGGAGCTCTTTTACAATCGTAATTTCTGTTGACTTGTCACTTGTAATATTAAGCTCATACTCTATTTCTGTCCCCACCTCTTCCGTTTGAGTCACTATGGATGAATTGTTGTCACTCATTTCTGGCTTCACCTGCACACCAAATTCTACCCATTTTGGAACAGATTGAAGGCCAGTTTCAGACGTAGCTGGTTCTACTTGAGTTGCAGCAGACAGGATGGCTGGATGTATATCCTGGACTTGGACTGAATTATCAACAAGTTTTGTTCTCACAGTCAATGAAGCTCTGCTTTTGGATTCAGGGGACACTTGAACGCCAATTTCCATCCTCTCGGGTTCAGGAAGTTGCAAAGTAACTGCTGCTTGAACTGGTTGTATTAAAGTTGGTATGAGAGGAAGCTCTGGGATTGGCACCAATGTTATTTGTGTACTGGCTTCAAAGAGCGAAACACTTGGCTGTTCAAGAGCCTGAACCGATTTTGAAGAGGTCTCCACTGGTACACTCTGAGAAGTACTAGATTTTGTTTCTGGTTGTGAGGATTGAGTGAAAGCATCAGTCGTTGAAGCTGGCAGCACGGGAGCTGTCATTTCCACTATCTGCTGTCTCTGCTGAACTATTTCAGACTCAACATTTACAGGCTCAAAACTGTTCATGGAAAGTTTGCTTTCAATGGTTTCTTCCATCTCACTCATCAATGTAAACCATGGCTTTGATGGATGTGTGGCTTTGTTTGCAGTGAGCTTTCTGTCTGACTGAGTGAAAGTATCATGCACAATCGGTTTCTTTACTTTCGTCTGTTTTGATCCCTTCAACTTAAAGATTCCTAGACGAGTTGGACCTTTAGCTGCTTCTTCCTTGGGTCTTTCTTCAAGTTGAGACTGTAGCTGTCTTATAGTAACTCTGTACTCATTTTCAACTGAATTACGCACATCTTTTACAAGGGTACCCCATGATCTATCTGGTACAGTTCCTTGCTCTCCTGTTTCAGGTACTTCACATTGTGTAAACATACTGACTGTCTTCACTTTTGGTACTGTAGGGGCATTCAGCTTGAAAACGGCCATTGTCTTCCCTCCATCAGTTTCATCTTTTCCTCCTGTTAATTGATCTTCCAGCTCACGAATGGTGCGTCTGTATTCATTCTCCAGAATTTGCCTTACATCATGTAGAATATTCTTCCAAGGTCTAACTGGGTTAGTTTCTTGCTCCGTTGTCTTAGGTGCAGCTTGTATCTTCTCATCTACCATGGCTGGTTTCTTAGGCTCTGGTTTAACATCTGGACCCTTAAGTTTAAAGACAGCAACTGTTGGAACTGCTTCGACCACAGGTTCATCTTTCGGGACGGAAGTCAACTTTGTTTCAAGCTCATTGATTGTACGTCTGTACTCATTCTCTAAAATTCTGCGAACATTATGCAGCACATCAGACCAAGGCCGCATTGGTTCTGTCACTTGGTCTTCTGTTGCAGGTTTGGGTTCTGACATGTCGCACTGGAAACTATTATCCACTTTCACAGGTGCAGGCTTTGTTTTAGGACCCTTTAGCTTGATGACACTAACAGTGGGAGCAGTAGCTGCTGTAACTTGAACAACCTCTTTAGGTTGGAATCGTCTCATTCGTTTCTTGTATTCCTCAACTGCCTCGTCTTCAATTTCCTCTTTCACATCTCGCCAGAGCAAATCTGGTTGGACGCCTCTGCTGACAAGTTTTGGCTTCTCTGCTTCGGGAGCTTTCTTGAGCTTGATAACACTTACAGCAGGAATGTCTTGATGTGACTCGTGTACATGTACCTCGACTGGTTTCTCAAGTTGACTCAAGGTTCTTTTGAACTTTTTAACAGCCTCTTCCTCGATTTCTTCTTTCATCTCGTTAAAATTAAATGCTGGCCCTGTACTTTTCTCATACGTATTTGGACCAGAACTCTGAGTGAAACTATTCCTTACAAGTTTTTCAGGTTGATGTTCTTTTTTAAGCTTAATAACACTGATTGCAGGGATTTCTTCAGAAATATCTTGTATGTGAACCGCTGTTGGTCTCTCCAGTTGACTTAAGGTACGCTTAAATTTCCTGACAGCTTCCTCTTCAATTTCTTCCTTCATGTCATTAAAGTTTAAGAAAGTGCCTGTACTTTTTTGAGATGTATCTGGGGTAGAACTCTGAGTGAAACTGTCTCTTATTATCTTTTCTGGTTGTTGTTCCTTCTTGAGCTTAATAATGCTGACAGCCTGGGTTTCCTGATGTGTGTCTCCAACATGTACTTCAACTGGCCTTTCAAGTTGACTTAAGGTTCTCTTAAATTTCTTTAAAGCCTCTTCCTCTATTTCCTCTTGCATCTCACCGAAACTCCAAACTGGCCCAGTGCTCTTCTCTTTTGTGTTAGGGCCAGAACTTTGCGTGAAACTGTCTCTAATCATTTTTTCTGGAGCCCCTTTCAACTGAATAACTGCTAGTTTCTGAACTGATTGAGACACGTCTGATTCTTCCCTGGGTGCAGGTGCAGACATTTGCATGTAACGTCTTTCAATCGTGTCTTCAATTTCACGGATGAGATCAGACCAACTAAAATTTGGCATTGTTGTTCCGTCTTGCATTTTAGGTCTTTCAGTCTGAGATTCTTGCAACGTCTCATCTTGTCTCTTTAACTTGATAACTCTTATATTGCGAGGGACTCCATCAAGTTCATCCCTTGGCTGCTGAAGCTGCCTTCTGGTCTTACGAATGATTTCAGTTTCAACCATGTTTTGCATCTCTTGCAGAAGCTGGGCCCAGCTATGTTCAGGTTGAGTTCCTCTATCCACACGAGACACCGTAGTTCTTGGAGTAGACTCCCTTCTTGTGTTAGTCTTTAATAGTTTGATTACTCCAATGGTTGGCATTTCAGATACAGGTACATCTCTTGTAGTTGTAGTTTCCTCAAAGCTATTGGTTTGTTCTTGATGTACAGGTCTACTTCGTGTGTCTTGAGTTGAGGGTTTAGGCCGCACCAATCTGACAACACCGATAGTTGGGATTTCATCCATATTTTGATCGGTGTTATATCTGGGTTGCCTTGAAGAAACATGAACACTGTCTTGAAGTATTTGTTGTGCCATGCGCATAATAGGCCTATCTCTGGGCCCTGATTCCTCACTGCTCGGGACCTCACTTTCAACACCTGAAGAGTCTGATGCACTATCTGGGCGTACCAAGCGAATTACTCCAATTGTTGGAACACTTTCAAAAGGGTACTCACTAGTCATCTCTGTCCTGTTTGTCGTGGTCATCCGTTCACTTCTTGCTGGAGCTGATCTTGCTCGGCGATGCCTTCCAGAGCCTTGTCGTTCAATAGATCTTCGTGTGGATCTGTAGTTGAGGTCTTCAAGTGATGTTGTAATCTCATCATCTTCAGAGAAGGATATGGTTGCAGAGTCTTTGTCAATGTGCTCTTCTTTGATTGTTACGTGCTTAGAAGATTTGGGTCCCATTAATCTGATAAGACCTGTAAACAAAAAACGAAAATTGTTTTTTCTGAACCTTTTTTTTGATGAGTACATGTACCAAATCTGTTACCTTTTCATTTATGGAATGGAATACGAAAAAACATGAGCAGCATTTCAAATACAAATGAGACTAAAGGCAGGGTTGTATACGGGATGCAAAAGCATGCTATATTTTTGTGTAATTCACAAACACATGTGGGATAACAAACTTTGTCCCCCGGCAAAATTGGGTTTTTCTGAAGATTTACACAAATAGCAAGATATGAAAACAGCATGAATTTTAGATTGTTCATTCTTAAAAGAGTTGAATTTAGTCTCCAGGATTTTTCTGCTGATAAACATCAACGCTCAAGTTCTTAGACTTACAACCATGAGACGCTTTCACTGCAGTAAGCATGTACTGTATATATACATGTAGTGTACTGTAGTGTACACGTATTGCGTTCAATACACAGGAGGCTGTACATGTTCTTGGAGTGGCATGTACATGTACATATCCAAAGTCTGTTGACAATAGCATTTAAGTTTGCTGGATGATATCGATGCTGATTTTGTTTATCTTCTTTGATAACAAAATAATAGGTTGATGTAGTCCAATGACAATTTAAATGCAAACACAAAAAACAGTGTTTGAGCTGCAGTTGCATATAAAAGATGGAAACTTTTAACCTTTTTTTATGTTTCTTTCTATTTTGTATTTTATGTCTTTTAGGTTTTAAGTAACTTACCAATGGTAGGAATATCATTCATAGAGTCTATGTCCTGACTGAAGGCAACCTTTTCACGCCGAAGTATGCTGGCCCTCTCCTGACTCAAGCTGGATGGAGAAGTGTTGTCTGGTTGAACTCCACTTGGACTGATCTCACACTGCACTCCGGCATCTCCAACTTCTACAAATGTTTTACTTCTATGTCTGATGTAAGAATTTCTGGCAAATCCTCTGCGCTCTGTATCCCGTATGAGAATTGGTCTTCTGTTTGTACCAACAGGGAACAACCTGTACATCTCTTGATTCTCTGAACTGGTCGATTGAACAACTTGATATTGCTGTTTATCATCGATTTCATCTGTTCCAGACTCGGGCCGAATTAGTTTAATGTACCCAAAGACTGGCGGTGTGCCATCTTGCTCATCTGATGAAGTGTCTTCTTCGGTGACTATATCTTCTCGTGCATGTGGTGCAGCTGATGCTCGCATTGCAACTAACTTGGCTTTGTTTAGTCCAGTGCTGTATCTGTATCTGCTGTTGAAAAGTTCAGTCGGTGTTTCCTCTGAGGATCGCCTGTCTAGTGGAATACTTCCAACAGTTGCCCGGAATGTGCCATGTCCAATCTTTCCAGGAATAGAGTGCCTGTGCATGTTAACCACATGCTGTTGTCTCTCAGAGCTCTCTCCAAAGTCATACAGGTCATCGTCACTGCTCTCTGATCGTGATATTGATGGTGAGGAACGAAGTGTGAAGTTACCAGTTGGATCGACATGAGATACAGATGGCTCACTGTGAATTGAAGCTTCAGTGACTCCTTGAAGTTTTGTAGAGGTCCGTTTACCAATTGTAAAGTTGTCATCAATGGCAATACGTGTTTCAGGTTCAGCTTCTTCCATATTTAAGACCATTGCATCAACTGATTTGGACCTTCTACTGACCCGTTTTACCTTAGGGGAAATGTCATCTGAATCTGTTGTAACTGTAGTAACCTCCTGTCGTGCTTTTCCACCAAAGCCTGTTGTGTATGTGTAAGTAGTTACTTCACCATTATCGTCGTGGACATCAATGCTCTTTTGACCAAACCCGTCTTTGTATTTTGAAGACGCAAAGTTAACAGATCCAACCCCTTCGTGTGGTGTTCTCAGTATTGGAAACTCTTCTGCATCATAATACAAATCATCGAGACTGTCTGACATGTCTTTGCCACTAAGGATGTTGGGCACACGAGAGCCCCAACCAGCATTGTATGTGTAGATGTTGTCCATGTCAAAGTCTTGGTCGTAGTAGCCACCTATGATTGCAGAGCTAGCATCGCGATCTTTGGAAATAGGATTACGGTACAGTGCTGGAACATACATCATGTTGTCCTTTGTTTCACTAATGCTAAAGACTGAAGCTCTCTTCTGCTCTTTCCCACTTCCCAAGTCATGCTCAGAGTCACTCTCATAGGCTAGATTTTCTTTGACCACCATCTCCTCATCTGGACCCATCATGAAACGGCGAGAAACTTTTGGATGCTTTTCTCTGCAGTATTTTCTGTAGCAGAGAATAGCTACAGCTTCAACTATCAAAGTCCCAACTAGAACAGCTATACAAGAACCAACCAGCACACCCACACTGACACTGTTTTGTGGCAAGTTACATGGTGGGCAATTACTGCCTTCCTGTTGTGCAGCAGGTGGGATCAACAAAGCAATGATGAGAACCACTACACAGATCAAAGGTGTCAAATTTGTAGATTTAGCCATTTTGGTGGTCAGTAACGTTCTGTTGGATAATTAAGTCTACTTATCTGCTTCTCTGTTTATGACATGGTACAATGACGTCTGTTGTAGCATCAGACTGCCTTGGTGTTGTCAACAACAATCTGCATCAAGACAATTAATGAAATTAAGTATTAGAGTAAAAACATATGTTTTATGTTTCTAAGCTATCATACATATACAGTACATGTATGATGTTCGAATAATTAGTTTAATCACTTTACTAAAATAATAGAATACTTTTCAAGCTGATCCAAAGTGATTTGCTTGCAACTTGAGTTCTCCTTTTAAAGTGCCTATCAAAAAGAGCATTAAATCAGAAACCCTGTGGTTAAAATGTGCACTTTGCATATTAAATAAATCAAATAAACAAAATCCTTTGATAAAATGCAATTACAAAAATAACCAACACAATTTTTTAGTAATGATAAATCTGGGGGGAAATTTATGACAAATTTGAATGTGGCCCATTTCACGGGAAAATTAACTGGGAACACTGGAAAAGGTGTTTATACTACAAATTAAAACTAGTTCATTTGAGGGACTTTTTTTGTTTTGTCGCAAAGTGTGGACATGAGAACAAAAGAGGTCCACAAATTGTAGGGACATGAAACACTATGTGGACTTACACAGTACACGTTCAAACAGTGTTATTTACAGTGTTGAGGAATTTGATTTGTATAGACCAATGGAATGTCCTTACAGTGACTTCAACACAGAGCAGCATGCACATGCCAGTGTTTCAGCTTGACAGTTTGCGGGGGCAATTTTCATGTTACAAACAAAGTTTTAAAATATATATAAAAAAATACATTTATTTCATTTTGTTTGTGAAGTTCCCTAGTGAATAAGGTCACTTTCATAATGAGCATTTATAAACTGCATCGCCTTCATGTTATATGTACCACATTCTTAATTTTCTTTGAAAATGACATTTATTCTGAGTTTTGGCACCACACTGTTGATTCAGAATTTGATAAAGCACTGACATACATGTACATTAACTTATTGTTATTCTTAACCCTGCTGAAAAGCCAGTACTTTATGCATTGAATAAAAGACATTTTAACTGCTTGATCACAGACATTCAGCAGGCAGAGACATCCAGTGACTAGACAATCACTTCATCATTTAAACCTCCAATAGAATGGGCAAAAGAACTAAGTACAGGTCCAGACATAACCAACATGTATGCCACTATTGGAAGCAAGGATGCTGATGGCCATCCTTTGGAGCACCAATTGTACAACCCCCCCCCCCCCCCCCCCAGCTCTGACTTAATCCATGTGGTGTACTTGTCCTTTCATAAATATGTGTTATTATAATATAAATGGTTCAATTTGTTTTGTTGGGCTGAATAGTTGAAATCAAACTACTGTTTTTTTCTTTGGAAGACAATCTGATAACCTTAACCCTACCTATTGGTAAATGTCATTGATTAAAGAGTGCATTTATTTTTTATTTTGAAGAAGACTGTCTGTTCACATCAATGATAAATCTACTTTTCCACCTGCTGTTTATGGTATTGGAAGAAATTATTTCTGTGATGAAGAGATGCAGACATAATGAACCAAAAAAGCATGTCATGAACATTTTTTACCACGATTTGTGTTGAAAAAGATTGCAGCGAAAAAAGATGGTCTTAATAAGTTTTTTGAACATTTTGAGTTTTTGGTACAACCAACCAAGTGATTTCTACCGTTGTTTACTAAGTCCTCATTAAATGATTTTTTAAAATAATAAAGCATTTATATAGCGCCTTATGCAAGGCCTCAAAGCGCTTCACAAAAATACATAACTCAGCACTTGCATATTACAGAAAGAAAACACTCATAAAAACAAAAAGCAGACAAGCAATAAAATAAAAAACAATAAAATACAGGAATTTAGTAATAAAATCACAAGAGGGGAGAGGTTACCAGCACGATTCACCCTCAGCCCTTCAGCATCTGGCTATTTACAGTAAAAAACAATACAACCGGGCTTAAAATAACACAAACCATGCAGAGGGTTAAGCGATCGAAGGAGTTATTGTTTAAAAAGATGGGTCTTCAAGACCTTCTTGAACGTAAATAGAGAGTCATCATTGCGTATAACTTTCCATATATTACAATCACTTGAACTTCTGCAATATTGATTAATCTATTGGTTTTATTAATTATCAAATAATAAACCAAAAGGCAAACTGACTTGTTAATTTTTTTTTTATGACTTTGGGTTGAACATAGAAAAATTGACTTGAGCGGGATTTGAACTAACGACGTCCGGATTAATGTGCTCTACCAACTGAGATATCTAGCACTATGTTTATGGTTTTATTAGTTGTTGGGCAAATCTTGGTTCCAGAGGGCAATGCGCCAACAAAGAATTTGTTTTTAAGGTATTTCGAGGAAACGGTTCTTTTTTATCCTCATTTTTTTAAAAACTGTTTCCACTATAAACATCACCCAATGGGGGAAATTGTTATTTCATGTGAATACAAATCAAGAAGGTAGGCTATTATCAAAACATGAAGTTTGCACAGAAAAGATGAGACATTTTAAAATTATCTTTAATACGAAAGTATTGGGCGAATAAAGGAAATTATAACAAGTTGTTTCTCCATTGATAAGCATTTTTACTTCATGTGTAAACGGCAGCTGAATATGACTTGGTATGGTTGGTCATCTCTGTGCTACCTTTTTCAGGCCCCTACAATGTATAGGATCAGCACCGTTTCTAACGTGCCTCTTGTTGTAGCCGCTCCCCAAAAGGTAATGTACCGTGTAAAATAAATTCCTTAATGGTCGTACAAAGAAATGAGATCTTGACTTTGACACGGGGAATGCTTAACATGTACATCATCGTCATAACAAAGTATGCCCATCAACAGGTGCCTCAAAAGCTTTATTATGACAGCCTTTGAAGAATTGCCAAAGTTACTGATGCCTTAGGCAACAGTATTGAAAAGAAAACCATTTGGGTACTCAAACTTTATTAAGGTTGTTTATACTTATTTTCCCCAGAACTTTCTATTCGAACGGCGCCTGTCCGATCACGTAGGAATGTATGGCAAATTTAGAACATTTTTTGTTAAAAAGGTTCCAATTTTTTTGAAGAATATTCTTGCATTATACATTGTAACATGTTTAACTTAATGGTTTTTAAGGGAGTATCGGTTTTATTTATTCCTGCTGTAAATTTTCAAAAATGTATTATTACTTTAGACAACCCACAAGCAACATCTAACCAGTTATGAGATAAACGATAGTTTTATTGCACATGTCTACGTTTATAATTGAATCAAACGGTTCCAAAAACGAAAGGTATATGCCTACTTTGCCTTTAAACGTTGAATGGTTTTGGACACAATAAAGTGACACTTGCAAGTATTGTTAGATTCAGAAAGTTTTACGAACATCCCCTAAATGTGAAAAGTCATGGATTCCGTACCTGCAAGCACCTGCCAGGCCAGCCGAAATAAATAAACAAATTATATAAAGGCTTTCAATTTTACAACCATCTACAAAAAGCTGAGACAGTTTTCAGGTCCACACATTTTCAGAAAGAGATACTTTGCGTAGGCCTCGTCTGTTTTCAGTTTATTTTTCAATGAGTCAAAAAATAGAAATTCAATTAAATGTTAACTTTTATTTTTTTTACACCCGTACACTTGTTGATATTCTGATAACCCCCCCCCCCAAAAAAAAATTAAAAATCAAGCAATAGAAGAAATATATTTCAAGGGAAAAGGAAACTAACTAGAAAATACTTTAAATCAATTAATTTATTTGACATTCTGGCAAAATATTATTAACTTAAATAAACAAATAATTCAATCATTATTACTGCAAAATAAAAAATAATAATTATGTATTTTCTTTGGTCTATTGACTTTGTTTCCTCCAAAAAGCAAGAATGTAAAGAAAGCAGAGTGTGCTACACAATCGATGAACCACTTTGGAAGGATCACATTTAAATAAAGACAAAGTATTTAACGACGAATTGCATAATGTATACCTTTGTTTTTTGGGGATACCGTTCGATTGTTATAATCATATACAAGTGTAAAACAAGACATAGGCCTATTGGTAGCACTTATTAGACTCATTAGTTACGTTAAGCTAACAATGGGGGAAAAATTACGCATTTTGAAAAATACGCATTTTCGCAAATCAAGGTCAAAGGTCATATTTTTGCGTATTTGTTTGCGCATGAGGTATAATTTTTTTTCTCAAATGAGGGACATTTCAAGAGCTTTAAAATGATGTAAATTTTATTTCTGTAGGTTCTTTACTTTTGGAGATATGAACGCCCAAACATAGCAGGTCATGCTAATTAGTCAAAAGTTCGTTAACCCATATCTCATAAAATAATTGACCAAATTACAAAAAATTTCAGTTCTGGGGGTTTCTCAAGGAGTCCAATCAGCACACCGAATTTCATTTCAATCCGTGGCGGTCAGGTCCAAAAGCGTGTTGAATTGACACGGAATGACCCTATATATACATGAAAAACAGCTGCATTGCCTCTTACAAAGAAAGTTTTTAAGGTAATTAATGTTTTTAGTAATTACCAAAGGTCTCCCTTTAATGGACTAAATAAGTCAATCGTCGGTATGAGTTTTGGGGTATGAGTAAGATCTCAGTACGAGTTGACTTTGGTATGATTTAGTTGACTTGAGAATGAGATGACTCAAATTCTTTTGAGTTTGTCATTCCCTGTCAAATCAACCAATATTCTGAAAATGGTTACAGGTCACCTCTCAGATTTGGCTAAAATTCATTTCTAATACTCATCTATGTGTATAATGAACATTTACGGGGGGAAGGGGGTAGCCACGCCCTCATTAAGGGACCTTAATTTGGAAACGGCATGGAGTTGGAATTTTTGGGGGCATATGTTCATTATACACATGAGTATTATAAATGAATTTCAGCCAAATCTGAGAGGTGACCTGTAACCCATTGGTTCATTTGACACGGAAATGACCAGTAAGAGAAGTACAACATAGGACTTCCTCCATAGATTTGCCATTCAACAGTACTTATTTGCTTTTCTCTGCACACCCCCCCCCCCCCCCCCTTTCCTCTGGGGAAAACATTATTATTGGCTAAGGGCTGATGTCGTCGTGATGTAGTTTAAGTCAATTTCTGTATTAAATTGATTCAATTTCAAATTAGGCCGATTGTTACAAAACACAACATTGAAATGGTCAGCCCACAAGATCTGATGTTATTATAATTACAAGGGTCAGGAATTGCTAACAAACGACCATTACAATTTTATTTTAAAATATTAAATATAAAACACTTGAAAGCCATTAAAAAGCAGATATTAAAAGTATGTTGTTAAGTGTTCTTGAATTCAAATGTAGACTCAAGATTATCATGAAGAGCAAGGCCCCTTGCCTCATCATGCCACAGTAAATATAACTTTGTATTTCGCAAAGTCATAATGCAGGCCGCCTCAAGCAAACTGTATATCAAGTCCAGTTTTTTTTTTTTTTTCATGGCTCTTATAAATTGTCCAGTTGAATTGTTTTGAAAGGATCTTCGAAGTAAACCATGAGTTTTTATTTTGACGGGATCGACAACTTCGATTACAAGAATAATAATAATAATAATAACTAGACTTAACTTTTTGTTGTATAACAAAAAGAAGGTGTTCGGAATGACGTTCAATTTGGTCGTAACACATCCCAGTCTGAATACATGTAAGCTACATTTCAGCTTGACCAAGCATACTACTCAGTATATATAGATCTTGAACCTGCACCTTTAATGTGACGTCATGTCACACTCGATGACGTCATCGTGGTGTGAACAAATTGTGTGGATGTAACATATCCCAACTTGGATACATGCAAAGTTTCAGCTTGATTACCAAAGTCGTTCTGTATTTATAAATCTTGTAAGAACTAGCAGTGGCTCAAATGTAATTGAACAATTATTTGGTAAACATGACTGTTAGAAATTTGTACGATAAGTTTTTATCAAAAGTTAGTGAATGAGTCTATTTAGAAACAAATTATTCCACAACTACTTTCACAAGAGTTTCTTCCTTCCATTGTTTGAACCCAATAAAGTTAACCTTTTCCCGTGCAATTTGGACTTCATGTATTACATACTGAAGTACCTACTCATATCACGCATAAAACAGAAGCACCACAATGACCTAACTATGTCCCGAGTTTACATAATCCCAAAATGTCTGTAGCGCCCGTTAGGATTGACTTTTGAATTGCGAGTTTATTTACTTAATTGGTTTTTGGACGGCCATTGGATGGAAGTATAATATGGAAGTATAATGTTTCTTGATATGATCGGCTGGTTCCCTTTACTTGTTTTTATAATGATCACACATGAAATAATCGTGTACGATTTTTTCACAACAAAGCTTACATGTTTAGAATGATAGAACATAAGAATTAAGTGTTTGACGGGCGCGGGCATCGATCTGCATGCTAGTTTCCATGGTAGTCGCTTTGGAATCAAAACCCAATATTTTTGAATGATTATCCACTTGATTACAATCCTAAAGATGTTATTCAAAATAATGAATTAAGGTGGCACACTTCCTGTGTATACGAATGCAACAATTAAAAAGGCGTTATTTATCGACAAAATTGGACCTGAGTATTTCCCTTCTTTTCTCAGTCTTATTTGCAGGGAGAGAACAATATTAATCGGTCAAAAACTAAAGTATAACAAGGCACTTCCTGTTTCGACCGGAAGTAGGAAGTAGAGGTAACGTAATGTCACGCACACAATACAAAAATAAGACCTAAAAAAACTTGGTATAATCCCGCAAAAAGCAACCTACGGTCTCATGTCCGTGTTTTGATATGGAATTTCAAACATTAAAAACATTAATATTTAAAAACCTTGTAATTTGACATCCAATGAAGTCATTATAATATCACTGAATTGGTGTCATCTACCTATGAATATCTAACTATGTGTGAAGTTTAAAGTTTATGCGAGCTTAGGAAGTGTCTTTTTTCATTGGACAATCTTGGGGGAAAAGAAGACGACGAGATATGAATTTTTGTTAAAAAGCACACGATCAAAAGCCTAGCATTTGTTTGTTAACGAGGTTTGTATGGACGGCTGTTTTAGAGACTAACAAAGCGTATTGTCAAAAGCAGGTTGCGCGAACCTTGAACAGAGACTAGACCACAAGCATGTTTGATGGACTTTGAAACCTTGCGGTTGATTTGCTCACCATATACACACACAATACGCGATAAAAAACAGTAAACTGGTTTAGTTCTCGTACATGTGTGTAGTGTGTGCGTATCCCGTGGTTTTACAGCGGGTCAATAAATACCCGTAATAATTGGTCACAATTTCAAATATTTGTAAAAAAAAAAGGAATGACGTCATCATGTTGTTTTTTGAATTTATGTAGTCAATGTCACTGTCTATCAACGTGCCAAGTTTCAACTCAGTCGAACTTATGGTTTTGTAGATACACGGCTTCAAAAAGTAAAACTTCACACATATGTTGTCTGCATGATGGTCATTATGTATACCAATTTTGAAACGATTATCATAAACTTTGCCACAGACATCTAGGAAAAGTGTATTTTTAATTGTTTTCAACCTGCCGCTAGAGGGCGCTCTTGACTTTTATGACGTCACCTGTCTTATTTTTTTAAACCAGACTCTTGCTCGACTATAACACCTTTAAAAAAAAATTCTAAAAGTGTGCCACTTTTAAATTAGAAGGCACTTCCGATTTCTTCTGGTTTCGACCGGAAGTAGAGGTCAAGTCATTTCACGCACACAATAAAAAATGAAGACCTATAATCCCTCTATATATTTCCGCAAAAAGCAACCGACGGTCTCTTCATCTTGATTTGATATGGATTTTCAAAGATTAAAATTTTTAATGTTAAAAAACCTTGTAATTTGACACCTGATGACGTCATCATGACGTAATTGAAGCGGTTTCATCTCCTTATGGTTATCTAACTATGTGTGAAATTTCAAGTTTATATGAGCTTGGAAAATGTGCTTTTGTTAGCGGACAAACGACGCTGAGAATCTGAAGAAGTAAAAACTAGAAATGTAGTGTTTGTAGGATTACAAACACTAGGTGTTCGGGTTTTCAATGAAAGTTAGTGGTAGGGCATATGACCGTATGGTGCCATGAAAGTTTGTTTTTATATCCCATTCCGATAGTGAGAAGGATGGCGGAAGAAGGTTGGTCTTTCTAATACTTTGCAAACTAGGGTTTGTGAAAAGTTTTTTGACTTGAAATTGAAGATTGAACCAGAAGGCGAGTTTGGCAAGTTTAATGATTTTTGTTTTGACCCTCGAACACGACACCTTAATTGGACAAGCTTAAGTCCGGTACGTTGTCAGCACCTGCTGACAAGTTGTTCAGTAGGTTAAAATGGTCTGTTTTGCATTTTTTCAACGTTTTCTTTATCTAAGTGTGTTGTTTACATATCTATTGCCTGAGTAAATTAATCAGATTTGTTTGCATAATTAATTAGGTTTTATAACTTGGTTAATCTACCAATTGACAGACAAATGACAGGATATTGGTAGTATTGTCTTTCCCTTTCTATCCAAACCGCTATCCCATGTTGATCGCCATCTCCTATGCGGCATGGTATGATGCGTTAGCGTTAGTTATTTGAATCGCTGAAAACAATGTTGATAGCTTTTGAAATTTCAAAGAAAGTAATGTGTAAATCTTCTACGTTTAAACGTTAGTTTATACACAGAAAATAAAGGCTAGTCGGAATATAACATTTTCTAAATAATAAACTTTTGTTTAGCCAGAATTGAAAACCGATGGCATCATTATGAAGTTAGAATTTATTTATCGAGACATAGGTATTTAAATATGTGCCAAGTGAAAAAATAAGGTGAACTTACAAAAATAATTTAGCAAATGAGTACATTATTTAGATTATTTGAAAGGGCCAAGGGTCCATTGTCATTTCATAGTCATACAGAAGAAACATTCTCCCCACTTCCCCTTCATCTTGACTACAGATCTTGAAACGAGCCTTTGAATGACTCACAAGTACAATTATTAAGTATTATGTTTTCCATTCAATGAAGTTTATTTATTTTTCGATGGATAGGCCTATGCATTGAAACTCCAGAATGTGTACTAGATACACATGTATAATTTTTTTTGTAAATAGTCACTAACTGAACTGATAGTTTAAAAGACTATCACTAACAATTCAAAAATAAATTTTATCAAACTACGCCTGCTTGCTACCTTTTTGTGGTGCCGATAACTGAAGCAACATCATTTGTCATGATTATGATAAGTGCATAAGAACCTACAGTTTACACGATGTGCAATTTATGTTGAATTTGTTTTGCTGTTCACATTGTATTTCTTTGAAGTATTCAACAGGATTTAAAAGTAAAATCTTGTAAAAACCGGTGTTGATCAGAGTCAAATTTATGTTGATCTTTTTCCGATCACATTTTCTCAGTTATCAAAATTTATTAAAATCACCAAAAGAGTTCAGCAAAATACACTCGTTTTTATAGTTGATATTTACCACCAAGCCAACAAAAGGCTAACACGATAGATATATGCACTGAGCAATTCATTGGACTACCGTCGAACGACGTACATTTCTGAGTCTGTTGCATTATAAAAAGCGCAGTACGTTAACAAACGACCATTAATACGGTATAGCGCCACCAGTGGATATGACATCAACAATTCGTTTCACGTTATGTGGATCTATACACTGTCTTCGTGGCGCGGAATGTGTGCTAGTGTATCGTGTATACACAGGTTACATGCAGGACCCTGTGCAGGACCCTGTGCAGGACCTTATGAACAGGCCGGAAGTGGAGCAGCCAGCCGCGTGGTGTACTGGAACACAACAGACGGCTACCGTGCCACTGGGTTAGATACGGTTTTACGTGTCTCAGTAGAAGATCTTTTCACGTGCTTTTAATGCGGGTCAATATATAGGCCTACGTTGCCTTTAACACCCGATTTCGACCAGAAAGTAAGGTCAAACTAGTATCATCTCTGTGTAAAAGTTTGAGAAGGCACAAGATCCTACAACCTGGTGTAAAAATTTCGATTCAAGTACGAGAAGTTCTTTAGATATAAATTATTGAAATTTCAACTTCCGTTTTGGACCGGAAGTCAAGATAAAATTGGGTCACTCTTTGTGAATTGTTTGTTGGGTTTTCCAAGACCTGTCCGATGATGTATAGAATGTACAAATCCATTCAGCAGTTATTAATAATATTAATAATATTGAAATATTAAACTTTGATTTACTGTATTTCGACACCTGATGACGTCATCATGACGTCACTCCAGCGGTGTCTTCTACAAGTAACGATCTAACTATATGTGAAGTTTGAAGCTTGTGTGAGCTTCGGAAGTGTGCGTTTTTTTGCGGACAATCGCGGGGGATAAGCAGAAGAAGTATTTTTTTTTAAACGTACAAAAACAGGAGGTGTTCCGGGCGGATTGCCCGAACACCTAAAAAACCGTACAAAAACAAGAGGTGTTCCGGGCGGATTGCCCGAACACCTAAAAAAAAAACCGGAACAAAAACAAGAGGTGTTCCGGGCGGAGTGCCCGAACACCTAATAACCAGTTTTTATATAGCGCTTTTCACACCCGAAGGTCTTCTCAAAGCGCTTCCAACATTATTACCCCTGGTCACTGGGCCATTTATTTCATTCCTTAATTAAACCATCTCAGCTCCCTGGGGAGTATACAGAATGTATGATTGTCATATCAAAAGATCCTTTAATCAAAAACACTTTCTACACGAACTATTTTGGTGGCATTTTGATGCCCAAACTTTAGTTACTTAATAATAAAGCGTTTAATCGTTAGGTTCTTAGGTTCTTCGGCTGATTCAATCATTGGAAAACGTGCAGGCCTACGTGTATAAAGGATACTTTAAAAATTCAATCGAATGATTTGTCAGCTTCACCATAGAGGAGTTTAAAGACAAGATACATTGCTTCTAGTTCTATTAAAAAAACTTACTTTTGGTCATGGCATTACATTTTCATATTCTGCTCTACTTGAAAAAAGTCAAGATCAGTTCGGGATAGTAATACTATCAATTATCATACTTTAAAGGCACTGAACACGTTTTGTAATTGTCAAAGACCAGTATTACCACTTGGTGTATCCCAACATATGCATAGAATAACAAGCCTGTGAAAATTTGGGCTCAATTGGTCATTGAAGTTGCAAGAAAATGATGAAAGAAAAAACACCCTTGTTGTACAAATTAGTGTGCTTTCAGATATGAATAAAAGGCTTCTGGCCAGAAGTCTTTTATTATTTTAGTGAGAAATTACCTCTTTCTCAAAAACTACGTTACTTCAGAGGGAGTCGTTTCTCACAATGTTTTATACTATCAACAGCTCTCCGTTTCTCGTTACCAAGTAAGTTTTTATGCTAATACTAGTAATATATATTTTGAGTAATTACCAAACGTGTACAGTGCCTTTAATAATGACCAAGCAATTATATTATTTTCCTAGATGATTATTAATTAGGGGTTATGTAAAGTATTGGTCAGATTAGGCATGTTTTTCTAACTAAAATTAAAGCATGTCAATTTAAAAGTTTTACGTAGGGCCTAAGTTTGGTCCGAGGTGAACAGGTGAAAACCATGCATGGATGATGGCCTTCTGTCCAACGACAGAAACGACACTACAGCGTATACACCCACACAGTTAATCAATGCGAATCGCGGTAGCCCCGTGCATTCACTTCATGTTTAACTGTTAAGTTGATGGCTTCAAAGTTAGTTAGTTCTGATTGAATCATTTACTTCATTACACGATGGAGTCAAAGCTAGCTTGAAAAGAGACGGGCCCACAGCCTTCTCGCTAAAAAATAGAGAAATACACTCTAAAAATCTGTCGCACTTCAAGCACCTACACGCGCATGTCACTACGCACTTACTGCACATCAGCTATTTATGTGTTAAATTATACGCACTTAATGTGTTTTCAGTCTAGTAAACCTTTTGCTTCATGTGCATGAAGTAGAATTTGCACTGCTTGAAGTGCAGCACGTGGTGGTAAATAATGTGAATGTTTATGGTCAAGCACACGAGGCATCTCAAAGAAAAGGGAAAGCTCATTTCATGCACGTGTGGTACATGAGGTGTGAAGCGTGTGCTTTGGCGTGAGGTGCTTGACGAGCGCGTCACTAGCCGGTGAGGTGGCCTTCAGTCACAGTACGTGCAGGTTAGAAACACTTGAGCTTAACAGGGAATTGGGCCTATGCAGCTGATGTGCATGTCTTGGTTACACTCCTGCCTAAAGTTGTCACGTGATACTATGAGACAGCCTTCAGTCACAGTACGTGCAGGTTAACAACACTTGAGCTTAATTCGGCATTAGGTCTATGCAGCTGACGTGCATGTCTTGGTTATATTCCCGCCTAAAATTGTCACGTGATACTATTAGTCAGCCCTCAGTCACAGTACGTGCAGGTTAACAACACTTGAGCTTAATTCGGCATTAGGTCTATGCAGCTGACGTGCATGTCTTGGTTATATTCCCGCCTAAAATTGTCACGTGATACTATTAGTCAGCCCTCAGTCACAGTACGTGCAGGTTAACAACACTTGAGCTTAACTCGGCATTAGGCCTATGCAGCTGATGTGCATGTCTTGGTTATCCGCCTAAAGTTGTCACGTGATATTATTGAATCAGCCTTAAGCCTATGCATATGGTAAATTTATTTGCAAAAACGTTTTAAAAAAGGACGATGTTCATTTGTACTGAGGCTTAACAATAAAAACTTATTTATATTTTAGTATTAAAACAAAACAGTTAAGTTCAAATATTTTACCCGTGCGCCTCCGCAGTTAATGTGAGCAGGTCACTCCGCGCGTGCGCAAAACGTATTTCATTAGAACAGAAACAGCCATGGCGACTTTTGAGGAACTGCAGACTAAAACTACAGAAGAACAATGCCTAATTTTAGAGAATAACGGCATAGAACAGGAAGTGAGTATAAATAACATAGATGTAGATAAATATGCTATTGTTAAACTTTAAATTCCTTAATAGGCCTTCAAACAGCGATCCATGACGAAGCCCAAAAATTATTTTGGGCATCATGATCACCGGTCTAACAACACGTCAATGTATGTGTTTGTGTGATGAGAGATGTCTTATAGTAAAACCAGATTACCGGCCATCACTCCACTCGATTGGTATGCTAACTAAAACAACAGCTAAATACAAGTCACAATCAATGTACATCCCAAGGATTTTGGCCAGTGATACGAGTATAATAAGCAAGCTTTTTGCCCCTGGTCTTGACATGTTATTGTTCCATACTTTACAATGTACACAATCTTTTCTGTTTTGGAAAAATAAAGAAAAATAAATAAAAATTGAGCTATATACATGATATAGCAGCTGTATGAAAATGTACACAGTTATCTGCATGTCATACTTTAAGTGGAATCCTGAATCATAATCAACATACTTTTTGGATCTTTGATTTCCACAGCTATTTCACAACAAGTGCAGAGCTCATCCATGCTTGCAACAGTCAATGAACTCCCCCCTCCCAGACACAATCACCTCAACTTCAAGTGACACCCATTTAGACCATAAGTGCAGCGTATACCTGAGATGTTCATGATTTTGAGACAAAGATGCAGAACTCATCATTCACCTCAAGTGACACTCATTTAGAGCGTTTGGTGCATCGTGTACATGAGGCGTTAAGGATTTTTGGGACAAAAGCAGTGCTAGTCGATAAGTGCTAGTCTTTATGTGCTAGTCAGTTAGTCAGCTCAAATGACACTCATTTAGACCGTTTGGTGCATCGTGTACATGAGGTGTTCATGATTTTGGGACAATAGCAGTGCTAGTCGATAAGTGCTAGTCTTTGATGAAAGAAAAAACACCCTTGTTGTACAAATTAGTGTGCTTTCAGATATGAATAAAAGGCTTCTGGCCAGAAGTCTTTTATTATTTTAGTGAGAAATTACCTCTTTCTCAAAAACTACGTTACTTCAGAGGGAGTCGTTTCTCACAATGTTTTATACTATCAACAGCTCTCCGTTGCTCATTAATACCAAGTAAGTTTTTATGCTAATATATATTTTGAGTAATTACCAAACGTGTACAGTGCCTTTAATAATGACCAATTATATTATTTTCCTAGATGATTATTAATTAGGGGTTATGTAAAGTATTGGTCAGATTAGGCATGTTTTTCTAACTAAAATTAAAGCATGTCAATTTAAAAGTTTTACGTAGGGCCTAAGTTTGGTCCGAGGTGAACAGGTGAAAACCATGCATGGATGATGGCCTTCTGTCCAACGACAGAAACGACACTACAGCGTATACACCCACACAGTTAATCAATGCGAATCGCGGTAGCCCCGTGCATTCACTTCATGTTTAACTGTTAAGTTGATGGCTTCAAAGTTAGTTAGTTCTGATTGAATCATTTACTTCATTACACGATGGAGTCAAAGCTAGCTTGAAAAGAGACGGGCCCACAGCCTTCTCGCTAAAAAATAGAGAAATACACTCTAAAAATCTGTCGCACTTCAAGCACCTACGTGCGCATGTCACTACACTATTAGTCAGCCCTCAGTCACAGTACGTGCAGGTTAACAACACTTGAGCTTAATTCGGCATTAGGTCTATGCAGCTGACGTGCATGTCTTGGTTATATTCCCGCCTAAAATTGTCACGTGATACTATTAGTCAGCCCTCAGTCACAGTACGTGCAGGTTAACAACACTTGAGCTTAACTCGGCATTAGGCCTATGCGCAGCTGATGTGCATGTCTTGGTTATCCGCCTAAAGTTGTCACGTGATATTATTGAATCAGCCTTAAGCCTATGCATATGGTAAATTTATTTGCAAAAACGTTTTAAAAAAGGACGATGTTCATTTGTACTGAGGCTTAACAATAAAAACTTATTTATATTTTAGTATTAAAACAAAACAGTTAAGTTCAAATATTTTACCCGTGCGCCTCCGCAGTTAATGTGAGCAGGTCACTCCGCGCGTGCGCAAAACGTATTTCATTAGAACAGAAACAGCCATGGCGACTTTTGAGGAACTGCAGACTAAAACTACAGAAGAACAATGCCTAATTTTAGAGAATAACGGCATAGAACAGGAAGTGAGTATAAATAACATAGATGTAGATAAATATGCTATTGTTAAACTTTAAATTCCTTAATAGGCCTTCAAACAGCGATCCATGACGAAGCCCAAAAATTATTTTGGGCATCATGATCACCGGTCTAACAACACGTCAATGTATGTGTTTGTGTGATGAGAGATGTCTTATAGTAAAACCAGATTACCGGCCATCACTCCACTCGATTGGTATGCTAACTAAAACAACAGCTAAATACAAGTCACAATCAATGTACATCCCAAGGATTTTGGCCAGTGACACGAGTATAATAAGCAAGCTTTTTGCCCCTGGTCTTGACTAGTATATGTTATTGTTCCATACTTTACAATGTACACAATCTTTTCTGTTTTGGAAAAATAAAGAAAAATAAATAAAAATTGAGCTATATACATGATATAGCAGCTGTATGAAAATGTACACAGTTATCTGCATGTCATACTTTAAGTGGAATCCTGAATCATAATCAACATACTTTTTGGATCTTTGATTTCCACAGCTATTTCACAACAAGTGCAGAGCTCATCCATGCTTGCAACAGTCAATGAACTCCCCCCTCCCAGACACAATCACCTCAACTTCAAGTGACACCCATTTAGACCATAAGTGCAGCGTATACCTGAGATGTTCATGATTTTGAGACAAAGATGCAGAACTCATCATTCACCTCAAGTGACACTCATTTAGAGCGTTTGGTGCATCGTGTACATGAGGCGTTAAGGATTTTTGGGACAAAAGCAGTGCTAGTCGATAAGTGCTAGTCTTTATGTGCTAGTCAGTTAGTCAGCTCAAATGACACTCATTTAGACCGTTTGGTGCATCGTGTACATGAGGTGTTCATGATTTTGGGACAATAGCAGTGCTAGTCGATAGGTGCTAGTCTTTGATGAAAGAAAAAACACCCTTGTTGTACAAATTAGTGTGCTTTCAGATATGAATAAAAGGCTTCTGGCCAGAAGTCTTTTATTATTTTAGTGAGAAATTACCTCTTTCTCAAAAACTACGTTACTTCAGAGGGAGTCGTTTCTCACAATGTTTTATACTATCAACAGCTCTCCGTTGCTCGTTAATACCAAGTAAGTTTTTATGCTAATATATATTTTGAGTAATTACCAAACGTGTAGTGCCTTTAATAATGACCAATTATATTATTTTCCTAGATGATTATTAATTAGGGGTTATGTAAAGTATTGGTCAGATTAGGCATGTTTTTCTAACTAAAATTAAAGCATGTCAATTTAAAAGTTTTACGTAGGGCCTAAGTTTGGTCCGAGGTGAACAGGTGAAAACCATGCATGGATGATGGCCTTCTGTCCAACGACAGAAACGACACTACAGCGTATACACCCACACAGTTAATCAATGCGAATCGCGGTAGCCCCGTGCATTCACTTCATGTTTAACTGTTAAGTTGATGGCTTCAAAGTTAGTTAGTTCTGATTGAATCATTTACTTCATTATACGATGGAGTCAAAGCTAGCTTGAAAAGAGACGGGCCCACAGCCTTCTCGCTAAAAAATAGAGAAATATACATAAACAATGTTTTTCGAGCAAGCCTTGGTTGCTCAACAAGTGTACGCTTTGCGGGGATGCACCCGTCAAAGCAAAGTACATGTACTTTAGTTATATAACGATTGTTAATGTTGTATTTAGACTTATAAAGTTATACTCACTAGTCTTGAAGGGTTGTCATAAACAATCCAACCAACCATGTATGAGATTCAGCATTGTTATATTGAAATCAATCGCCAAAAGGCCTGTAAAATTGGTCCTTGTTTATACTCTTTGAATACCATTGTAGGAAGCAAACACCAGACTAGAAATGTAACTGGGTCTACTCATGGCTATACTTCTTTGAAATCATTACACACACAGCACAAGGTGGGCAGCTGTCTCAATTCAATGCACAGGCACAATGCCGTTTTGGATTGCAACTTCTAAAGCCCTGAGATTCCTTTCAAATTAAAATTCAGCAAGAGGTGCACGGTGAAAGGCATTTAAACCACTATAAAACAGCAGCCTTCGCAGGATCGTTCTCATGCCAGCCATGTCAACGTCCTGGATTACAGTAGTTGTTTGTTATTATACTCCTCAGATTCGTTCAATCACTAGTTTTAAAGGTGTGGGGCCTGTGCCTACACAAACGGCTTATTTAGGAGCGTGTGCATTTTCTCAAAAAGGTCTCTGATTATGAAACATGTAAAACGTAACCATAGACTGTTAAGGCCTTATGGCAAATAGGTACTGTTGAAAGCTGTTGTTTGTTGGTTTTCGTTTCGATTTTCTGTTCATGAAAATAGCGTCATCTTCTCAGTGGAGAAATGAGTCAAATTTGTATAAACCCAATTAGGCTAGATGTACGGAAAATCAAAACCGAAGGCAAACATTTCACATTTCATATACCATGGAAGATATGTGTTGCTTACCACGGCTGCAGGCTGTTTATAAGTCATGTACCAAACTTTATCAAGGTGGTAGAGTTGAAAGTGCGCCGACATAATGGTTTGGGGTATATGGAAGCTCCACCTTTTATAATGATTTCTCGAAAGACTGAGACCCGTGCATGAACACTTGTTTGTGAATAATTTTTATATTTTTCTTTGGAAAAACGTTCAGGCCTAGTGTTTTATTATTTTTGAACGTGTAACAAGTTAGGCCCCTACCGAAACTTGGAGCTGAAAGCCTAAAGTGGTTTTACTTGTTTGTTGAATACATCATAATTAAGGAAGTACTAACAAATGTGTTAACTGTCTACCGGTAGACTTTAACAATGGTGGGTTTCCAAAATTGAAAATATAAATTTACCCCTTGGGGAGCGGTAGAAATTGTCAAAAAACTGTGTTTCTTTTATAAAGTCAGGGAAGAAGTTAAGATTCCTGTTCCCGTCAATGGCGTGATCCCAAATGGTCTCTCTTTTCACTTTGGTACCAAAATTTGCTGACAGCTTGTGAAGTTATTGTTTTTATCAAACAAATATTGAAATACATTTTTACTGCTCTTTGATCTCATTCTTGATCACTGCGACGTCGCAGCCGAGCTGTCGTAGTACCATGGAGCTACCTCCATGGTAGTACCGAACCGTGGGACATAATATTATAGACCTTCAGATTACGGGTTGTCAGAATAACGGGCTGTCTGATATTTATGTCTCGACGGTGTACACAGAGGACACTTCATAATATGATGCGGGAAAGGTGTCGAATCTGACTGCCACCTTTCAGTCATTATCACCACAAACAAATATAAAAATTTATTCGACTCGCCAACTATAATTAGGTGTATTCCTTTGCAATGGAAGTTGAAAATGGATTGAAAACGCTAGGGCCCTATTATACTTTGGAAAAGTACATCTCTATTACAAATGATTCTACTGTGAAATTCCAAACAAAATGGGACTCCTTTAAACTATTGTGTCAAGGTTAACTCTGTATTTTCCAAAGTGTTATATCGTTTGACTAGGTGTAGGCCCCTAAAAGTTGTTCGTTACGGTTGGCAACAATTTGTAGTTTAAAACATACTCTGCAAAAACTTGTGTTGTTTCATGAGGAAAGCGAAGAGAGAATCAACATCACTAGGTGTCAACAAAACACCCCAATGTAATCGTTTTGCCAGAGATAAGTGTTATTCCAAAACCCTAAGGTTTGAATTGTTATTCTAATGTAACACTCCAGTTTTTTGTTTTTACCGAAAATTACTCGGGGCTCGATTTGAATATACGTGGTCAAAACACGGTTGTCATAATTATTTGTTGCGTTGAAGGGTGTGTACATCATTCTTGGTATAAGTTTGAAAGTATAATTCACAGATTTGTACACAACATGATAAAAAGATGGTCATGGTGAAAAACTTCCCTTGAAATATTTTTGCGTGAAATGCTAAAAAATTTAGGAAATGAGTAAAACAATATCGCGGGTGTCCAAAACCCGATGTTTGAAAACAGTGAAAACATAATTATATGGTTTTTCACTGTTTTCGCATGACGCCGAAGACCGATTTAGCTTAAAATTTCACAGGTTTGTATAGGTCTTTGACATTAAACAATGTTGTACATTTGCTTGTACATTTGCTTTAACGTAAATTTATGCCATTTCTATCCAAGAAATAGAGGTCTAGAATAGGTTGGAGCACTCAAAAAGTAAACTTAAAGTTATTTTTGATGTAGGCCTATTCATATTTAAGATGGTTATAATAACAAACACACACTGTGATCTAGATCTTGATACCTCATTTTTTCAGTACTTTTGTTTATAAAGAACTCGTACTTATACTCGCACTTGGAGTTCCAAGAACTTGGTACTCGGCTGCCTGTGGACTCGGTACTCGGATATCAGAATACCCGGTACTCGGACACTATAAGTACTCATACTCGATGGCCCAAGTTGTAATCGAGTACTACCCGGCCTTCTGAGTACTAGACAGTACTTGATACTCGGCTGTTGGACTCAGTACTCGGATATCAAAATACTCGGTACTTTGACACGAAGTACTCATATACTCGATGGCCCAATGAGTACTCTTTGGCCACCCTATAGTACTTTGCTGTACTTTTTATACTCGACTGAAATGTACTCGACTACAACATGGGATAGCTCTATTAAATAGTGAGATATCTCTTTATTATTTCAAAGAGATATTTCTGTTTCAAATAGATTTCCAAGTGCACGGCATATTCAGGGAGAGAATAAATTGTTGGCTATATACTTTACGCAATCGTACAACAGGTTGCTGTTATGTTTTCCATCCTTAATTTTCTTAACAAATCACTTGCAGGTACACTTTAAAAAGTGAAATTATGTGGCACTATTGTTATCACGATGGAACCATACTGCTGTATGGTTGCTACTATAGAAACTGTGACCTTTGGCTCTTGTTCGCGTTGGGCGTTAAAACTTGGGTAAATTAAATAACAATAAATGCATGTCAGTGTAATATTGTGGGAACGGCCGTGGGTGGTTTTGTTATGATTTAGTGGCGATTGAAAGAGAAAAAGAAATGTAACTTTAATTTAATGGACGTTGGACTTTCTTGTTATAAAGAATAACGAGGATTCCACACACACTTCTTAATATAAATAACTTTCATCGATGGGGAAAGTCACGATAGACAAACATCACCTGTATTTTTGAAACTTTCCTGTCGTGAGTAAAGTATTTCTTCACATCTCTTTATTTTCTTTTCATCTAGCCTTGATCAGTGTCATCGGAAAAAAATAATAAAAATACGTCACTAGTGAACCATCTCAGTATCAACAACAAGAGAACCAACAAATTAGTTACTTTTACAATAAATCCATTTTGTATGAGCAAAAGAAGAAGGAATATATTTTTGTCTCACGATAACCTTTTTTGCCACCAAAAGCACTAAAAAAGAACACCCAACAAGGCACTCTCAAACAACTTTTAAAGATGCCCTTTAGAAGATATGCGGTACTTTCTGGTAGCCATGACAATGAAGCAAATTGTACAGAGCATTTCCACATCTTTGTTTCAAACGTTCCACCCACGGAACAACAGCAGGTTGACGGTCATGGGACCGGCCGCGTAACATAGAGAGTTCGACCTGGACGAGCTCTGGAATTTTTAAGATGCAAGGTTATGAACAATAGGGAGATAACACTCAGGTGTCATGGAGTCAGAGAGTCTCATCAGGTACGAAGGGCACGGACAGCGAGAATAATGAACAAACTTTTTCAATACTGTGGGAAAGTATTTAGTGGTCGAGACGCAAATTATATTTGGAATAATGGTTTATTGACTTTATGCTTGCGAGTCATCTTGGAATGTTTTGTATGTCAACAAAATTAAATGCGCAAAATAAATAGTGTAGAATTGCAACAAAAATGAGAAATGATCCTGGGAACGAACGGAGGTGTGGCTGGACGAAATCGATCTAGATATTCTTTCAACTATTTACACAGTCTGACCACATGTTTCAAGCCCTTTTTATGTCCTAATAACATGTGAAATAGGTCAAAATAATTAAAACGGCAATTTGTTATACCACCAACCCTTTTCCACAAAGAGTACGATGATTGAAAATAAGTACTTAGGCTGTGAAATTAAAACATGAATTCAGATTGTATTCACTAAGTCACGGATTATGTCAACACTGACTTTTGGTGGCGTCCCTTTTTACACTAACGTTTTATTACAACTTTTTGTTTTGTGATAATCCTTTTTATACTTTCCGTCTTTTATAAATCTGTTTAATCACATGTGAACTTATTGATTTAAAAACATTTTAAAATGAATTTCAGCAAAGATGACTTGTTGCTGTTTTCGATCAAGATAGGTCTTTAAAGTCAGTCCAATATAAGGAACCCCTGCCGGGCCTCATGCGTTAAATTTAGTATTATACCCTTTCCAAATTCCATAAATATTGAAATTCTTTGTTCCTTACTGCCTTTAACACGCACGAGAAACTTTAATCTCTTTATTTTTTTCAGAAGTGGTCTACTTCACTTGTTATCCAAAGAAACAAGAAAAGCTACCTATAAAGTAAAACCAGGGATGCGATCAGCCATGTGTCCTTTATAGGCCTACCTAGTATTAGTTCTTTCAAATTCAACAAGTGTCATTTGTAGGGTTCTTATGAATTACAAACTTACCCTATCTTGCTCTGCCTCCATTATTATGAATGTGCTGCTGAGTCGGAGTCGACGGATGGTGAAGAAGTACATTTATAATAATGGAGGCAGAACAAGATAGGGTAAGTTGGTAATTCACAAGAACCCTACATTGGTGATCCCGACGTGATTTTACCTCCATTTATTTTAATTCTTTATTTATATATTTTTTTTTCAATGAGTCAAGACGAGACTGTAAAATTCTTATTTGTAGCAGACTCACGAGCTCATTCTTTTGACCGCTATTCGGTGCCTTTAGGATGCAAAATTAATGTTGATTATGTTATCAGGCGAGGAGCCACTATTTCAGATTTAATTCCACTTACTTTAGCTAGATTAAGTAAATACAGTGAGAAGGATAAAGTCATTGTCAGATTAGCAGCAGGTATTAATGATATTACTACATTTCACTTTGGTTCAAATTCCGAGAAAGTACTTAAACGTTCTGATGTTAACTCTGGAGATTTGATCTCACAATTACAACAGTTTACAGCTAAGATACTGGAAGTTAGGCCAACTGCGTTAGTTGCATTCGTGACAATTCCACCTGTATCCTTTGCAAAGTTTCAAAACAGCAAACATTTAAAAACAGCCATTTTAACTGATGAGGTTTTGCAACAGTATCAACGTGAACTAGATGACATTGTTGACTTGGTAAATTCCTTCATTAAGTCGCACAATAATGAACCCCAACATCAGAAAATAGTTCGTACATTATCATGGCATACTTCTGTACGAAAACCTGCTAAACGTAGGAGCCGTTCTGGAAAATTGAACAGATTAATCCGTAATGACTTTTCAGTTTTATATGACGGACTACATGCTATTTCAACTATAAAAAGACGTTGGCATATTGAACTTCTCAGAGCATTTGAAATAGATAAGCAGGTAGTGTTAAGGTCATAAATCTTGTCAGATTATATAATACTCTTTAATTACCTAGGTCCAACAACTTATTTAATAGTGAATTATGGCTGAAGAAAAGTCTCACGAGTATCCGTTAGCAGCTGTTAGTTTAAAGTTACCCCCTTTCTGGCCTAATGACCCAACTATTTGGTTCGCTCAAATAGAAGCTCAATTCACTACAAGAGGAATTACCAGTCAGAGTACCCGTTTTGCATATGTGGTGTCATCTTTGCAACCAGAAATTGCACAAGAAGTACGTGATCTTTTATTACATCCGCCACAAGAAAATCAGTATGACAAAATAAAGGTCGAGCTAATCCAGCGCACTTCAGCGTCGGAACAAAAGCGTTTGCACCAGTTACTCATTTCAGAAGAATTGGGAGATAAAAAACCTTCCCAGTTACTAAGAAGAATGAGACAGTTGTTAGGAGAACAAGTGTTAGAAGAAAGCATCTTGAAACAGCTTTTTCTCAAACGTTTACCTACTAACGCACAATTAATATTAGCATCCACTAGTGACAGTGTAGATATTGATAAATTAGCCATCATAGCCGATAAGATTTTGGAAGTGACACCTTCCTCATCATCAATGGTTACTTCAGTAATCGCTGCAGCCTCACCATCTCCCTCAAATGAAATAAAAGAACTACGTGACATGATATCCAAACTTAGTATTGAAGTTGAGTCACTGAGTAAAAAAGTTCAAAGAAGTAGTCGTGTCAGAACAAATAGCAGGAATAGAAGCAAGGGTAGATATGGTTCACAGTCACGATCCCCCTCACGAAGTAATAATGCACCAACACACGCAGGAGGCTCCTGTTGGTACCATTGGACTTTTGGGGAACGTGCAAGCAAATGTGTTCCACCATGTACTTATTCTCAAAATAAGTCTGGAATTCAGTCAAACGAGAACGCCAGCAACTAGTGGAGACGGGTTCAACTGGCAAAGAGAACAAAAGTCGTCTCTTTTTTGTTACTAATCGTACTACAGGTACTAGATTTTTGGTAGATACAGGGGCTGATATTAGTGTTTTTCCAGCATCCTCAAAGGACAAAGTTAGTCCAAGTTCATTAAATTTACATGCCGCCAATAAGACTCCCATAATGACTTATGGTGAAAAATCGTTGACGCTTGATATAGGATTGCGTCGTACTTATCAATGGATTTTTATTCTTGCTGATGTGTCCTATCCAATTCTTGGAGCAGATTTTTTGGCAAACTTTTCATTAGCAGTTGATGTAAAACACCATAGGCTTATTGATATGCAAACCACCCTAAGCATTCAAGGTATTAAGTGTATGGATGATTCAGTGAGCCCGACATTCAGTATCAGTGAAGGCTCTATGTACGACCTACTACTAGGCCAGTACCCTGAAATTACACGTCCTAGCTATAATGAATCAGCAGTGAAACATAATATAACTCATCATATTGTGACTAAAGGCCCACCTGTAAAAGCAAGACCACGTAGACTAGCCCCAGACCGTCTTAGCATTGCAAAAGACGAATTTAATCACATGTTGCAACTGGGCATTGTAAGACCTTCTCAGAGTAATTGGTCCTCTCCTTTACATATGGTCCCAAAGAAGTCTAATGATTGGCGTCCTTGTGGCGACTATAGAGCTCTTAACAATGCAACAGTACCTGATAGGTACCCCGTTCCACACATACATGATTTCACATCAACTCTTCATGGCAAAACCATATTTTCGAAAATTGATTTGGTCAGAGCATACCACCAGATACCAGTGGAGCCAGACGATATACCAAAGACTGCGATTACTACTCCATTTGGTTTGTTTGAATTTGTGAGGATGCCTTTTGGCTTAAGAAATGCAGCACAGACTTTTCAAAGATTTATAGATCAAGTCCTTCGAGGCCTACCATTTGCATATGCTTACATTGACGATATATTAATTGCCAGTGATTCACCTGAAGAGCACTATCAACACCTCACACTATTGTTTGACAGGCTTAAAGATTATGGGGTTATCACTAACCCTGTCAAGTGTGTTTTAGGTGTGTCATCACTTGATTTTTTAGGGCACAAGGTAGATACCAATGGAATTAGTCCTCTTCCCGACAAAGTACAAGCCATCAAAGACTTACCTCCACCAAATTCCTTACGGAAGATACGAGAGTTTCTAGGTTTGGTAAATTTTTACCGCAGATTTTTACCTCATGCTGCAGATATTTTACAACCCCTAACAGATCTCCTTGCAGGGAAGGCTAAGAATAAATCTATACAACTGACTGCTAGGGAGCTTCAGGCTTTTGAAGAAGCTAAGTCATCATTGATGCATATAACAATGCTTGCGCATTTAGACATCTCTGTCCCAATCTGTGTCACGGCTGATGCATCCGATGTTGCTATAGGTGGGGTACTTCAACAGTTAGTAGAAGGTAGTTGGCAGCCAATCGCTTTTTTTTCTAAGCGACTTCAAAACGCAGAGACTAGGTATAGTACATTTGGTAGAGAATTGTTAGCAATTTATCTCTGTATCCGCCATTTTTCGCATATTTTGGAAGGTCGATCATTCCATATTTTCACTGACCACAAACCACTTACCTACACTTTTGCAACCAATCCAGATCGTTACTCACCACGAGAAATAAGACATCTGGATTACATATCCCAGTTCACAACTGATATCCGTCATGTAAAGGGCAAGGATAATGTTGTCGCTGATGCTTTGTCCCGTTCACATATCAGTACAGTTGATAGGAGAAAAAACAGTATTGATTTTGAGGAAATGGCTTCCCTTCAAAAAGATGATGAAGAACTTTCTAAGTTACGAGACTCATCGTCTTTGCAATTTAAGGAAGTACCACTGCCTACGTCGCATGGTACAATTACATGTGACATGTCGACTGATACAGCAAGGCCATATGTTCCCATGAAATTAAGACATGCAGTTTTTGAGTCATTACACTCATTATCTCATCCAGGCATTCGGGCAACACAAAGGTTAGTCACACAGAGATTTGTCTGGCCAAGCATTAACCGTGATGTCCGGAAATGGACACGATGTTGTTTAAAGTGCCAACAAGCTAAGGTACATCGCCACACTATGGCACCAGTTGGTACCTTTACCTTACCTAGTGCACGCTTTAGCCACATTCATATTGATATTGTAGGACCCCTTCCACCTTCTAATGGTTATCGTTACATCCTTACTATCATAGATCGGTTTACAAGGTGGCCAGAAGCTATCCCTATCCATGACATAACAGCTGAAACTGTTGCCAAAGCTTTTGTCGAGCGTTGGGTTGCAACATTTGGTGTACCAAGTAACATTACAACAGATCGAGGCACACAGTTTGAATCGGCTCTTTTTAGGCAGCTTAACTACATATTAGGATCAAAGCGTATCCGTACTACGGCCTACCACCCAAGAGCTAATGGACTGGTAGAACGCTTTCATAGACAACTAAAGTCTGCCATAAAAGCACAACCACATCCTAGTCAATGGACAGAAGCACTGCCTCTTGTACTGTTAGGCATACGTACTACCTGTAAAATTGACATTAATTGTTCAGTAGCCGAGATGGTTTTTGGTACAACACTGGCCCTTCCATGTGACCTTGTAGTACCCGATAATGAATTAATGATACCTGTAGATTCATCCAACTATGTTGATCGTTTGAAGCAACACATGTCAACTTTGCGTCCGGTTTTGACTAGACCATCCACAAAGAAAAGTCAAGTACATAAAGACTTAGAAAACTGTAGTCATGTATGGGTACGTACTGACGCTATACGTAAACCATTGCAGGCACCATATACAGGCCCATACAAAGTCCTAAACAGGAATGAAAAAGTTTTCAAACTTGCCTACCCGGGTAAAACGACAACAGTCAGCATCGATAGACTAAAGGTAGCTTATTTAGATGATGATGTAGTTACTAACATTGACGACGCATATAAAGTTACTAAGAGTCTACCTCCCCCAAAGATAAGTCCAGAGCCTCCATTGAGAGTTACTCGTTCTGGCAGACATGTTCGCTGGCCAAGTAGATATATCCAGGTAATATCTAACAGCGAGAAGAATGATACTTTTCCACCCTGAAGTATATATATTATGTAGTTTATTATTATCGATTTTCGTGATTTCTCTCTAAATCTAGATGGGGGCTAGATGTAGTGACCACTCTTTGTACTAAGTCACCACCTCTTGTCCACAGTGGCTTTATTTAAATCTATACCTGGATATTCCAGGGTACCTAAGCAGGCAGGTAGCCTATTGTTATTTCATGCATGATTAGGCAGGACACTGAGGATAGAATGATAAAAGCTGGGTGTGCACACACTCTCTCTCATTCCTCTCTACAAGACTACCAGAGTGGACACAAGTGTTTTTAGTTTAGTCCTGCCAGCACGTTTCATGAGGTCTTTTCCTGAGCTTAGGTATTACTTTAGTTTAGAGTAGGTGTATATTTATTCATCATAAGTTAGCTTAGGTATAGTACTAGTAGTAGTTTATAATAATTTGAGCAAGTGTGTCAACCAAGGTGTTGGTTGTAGTACACAGCCACCCAAAAGGGCAGACACACTTCTTCACCATCCGTCGACTCCGACTCAGCAGCACATTTATAATAATGGAGGCAGAACAAGATAGGGTAAGTTGGTAATTCACAAGAACCCTACACATTAATACTGAAATTTCTGTTCACAATCCCCCCATGTCAAAAAGCAGAATCTGCTCGTTGCACGACTCGAGACACACCAAATGCAATGTACCATATTTTTCCTTCCAACTTTGACTTGGTCACAATGAATTAGAGAAAAACAGGATGGCTTTGCCACGATCCAAATTAAAGGTAGGCCTATATATTATGGGACTGGGCCCAATTTCACGACGTTGCTTACTGCGGAATTCTGCGGTTACGACTCATAGAATTGTGCGCTTTACAGGACGCTTAAGCCAATAATTTTGCAGTAAGCGGGGCCATGAGGTTGATTGGATGTAAGGATATTTCAAAGGCAAGAAAAGAGAAATAACACTGCAAAAATTGGGGTGTTAGTCGGGTGTTGTCACATATATAGATACAAAATGGTGTTAGTTTAAAATAAAAAATGTGCGTTGGTTTTGTGCTAAATATTGGTTTTGTGCTAAATATTGATTTCCCGAAGTACCTCATGCACCATTTTTCTGGACAAAATGGTGATGTTTTAAAGCGCAAGAGGTGCAAATCATAATTACGGTGTACAGGTGTATCACACTTTTATGGAAATTTGGAAACAAATATACGGTGGTTAAAAATGCGCAGCTTATTATTGTTCGAATAAAATCTAAGGATTATATTTTCTTTTAAAATCTCCGTACGAAATTTCAACAATGGTTTTACAGATTCTTCAAAACATCGATATACAAAGAGAGATTAGGATGTATGAAGTTTGACATTGTAATTAAAGGATAAGTATACCATTGGTTTTTGGAACCATTCGATTATATAAATCCTTCAAATGTATACATATGCAATGAAACTATCGTGTGAAAAATTCATTTCTATTGGTGGTAGCGTTTTTCAGATACCACCGAATAACTGGAGCGTTTTTGTCCACACAGGAATACACAATCTGAGAAACGTTTCTCAGATTCAAATTTTTGGGGATAATTACTGACATATTTTTCCATAACCACATCACTTCGAAGTGAAATAATTCTTAAATGCTTTATGCTATCAAAAACTACTGTACATCTAACCAAGTAAGCTTTTATTGCCATGGATTTTAAGAGTAATTACCAAACGTATACGTTCCCTTTATTACAGATTTTAAATCACGCCAAGGAAAACTTGAACGCGCGCACTTGCTGGGCATAGACGGGCCTAAAATAGTTAGTCTTCAACCCCCGTCAGTACAAGAACATACAAGTAGAAATAAACAAAATACACAATTAAACAGTATGCATAACGTTGGTAAGATTAAATATTCATGTTCACAAATTTACGCATAAATTATAGTATTACGATGGTCATGAGAACAATTTCCCTTAAAATAGTTTTATCTGTCATGCTGCATGCAAAGGTTTTGGGAAAAGGGTAAAACAATAACTAGTTTTTCCTCGTAAGTCCAAAATCTGATGTTTGAAAACAGTATAAACAGTGAAGAGGTTTTTTCCTATAATTTCTCGTGACTCCGATAACCGATTGAGCTTAAACTTCACAGGTTATTTCGTTTATATGTTGGGTCAAGTGCGGGTAATGTTTTGGACTAAAACAAAGCTTATTTCCTTTATGCATTTATAGGACCTACATGGGTATAACAATTTAATGTATAGTTTATTGTAATGTATATAGACCTCCTTTGTTTGTTTGGGTTATTTTTTCTATGTAGAATTTTTTTTTTTTTAGAGCAATTATAATCTAGCTATACAAACTTTGATAAGTGAATCGTGTGCACGGGTAGTTGGATGCAATACTTTCTAAAATGATTTAATGCATCATTCCAATCCACTAGTTTTCATTAAAACAGAGTGAACAATGTGACCAATCTGTGGAACAATTAAACAAAAAACACATAATGGGTGATTTGGGGCACATACTTCAATTGAGCTTAAACAGAAAGAAGTAAGGAGTTGCGGTGACAACTTTCTGCATGTACACTATGGCAGTATTTGGAAATGATGAATCCGACCGCCACCTTACTCACACCGACTTAAAACAGTAGGCCCTATCGACCCAGATATCAGGCGCGAATCCAGGGAGGGAGCCGCAGGGCTACGTGCCCTGCGGTAAAATTCGACCAAAAATATTTTTAAAATGGAAGAGAGAGAGGCATTAAAAACCGGTTTAATATGATTATGTATATTAGGCATTATTTCCCAAATGGCAATTTTGTTTGAGAACGAATGGTAATAATGGCATGTTTAAACTTTCACATGACAAATATTTTAACTAGTATTAGTAATCATTTACCCAAACTACAGTAGACCTCCTTTAAAAATGAGATCTGCTTCGTTGTGACATTGAATAAGCTACAATGAAGGTAAGTGTGATCAAATAAGTTTAATAATAACAAAGATGTTTTTAACAACAGCTGTTTACAAGAGGTTGTCATCGCTAAACGAAATTTCACTAAGGGATTGTAACACCAACATTACAAAAAGTGTCAAACTGTCACATCTGTCGATATGTTGTTATGTTTTACCATGGAGAAAGGGCAACTCAGTGTTCCCCAATATTGTTCCTTAAACAAATTACAAAATACTTTACATACAATAACAAGCTGGACGTTCAAATGTCAAAGTTTAGCCTTATTTCCAGTGGCATTTGATTGAGCCTCATAGGTTTCTATCCGTACATTTTTATGATGATAATCAACAATTGATCATAAATTGTGAAATACTAATGGTACTTACTGTGTTGTTGTTGCGAGGGACTAACAAGGCGTAATCAACCCAAATTTCTCGTCACCCGTGACGGTTGACTCGTCGCAGCTTGGGTAGTGTCTGGTGCACTGAGTCGTCCGGGTCACTGTGTGCACTATTATGGCTGTAGCTTGCAGATTAACTACGGCGGGTTTGCTGGTAGAACAGCTTGAATCAAGACCATCACTGGAGTTGGTAATGACTGCCCTGATTAGTCGTTGTTTTAGCTTCAGGTTGGTTAGGTAGCGACCCAAGAGTGAACCATTGGGAGATGTTCCTGTCGCCTCCGTCCAGCCGCTTAGCTTGCTTGCGAAACACTGGTTTAGTTTCGTTCCTGTTGGGAGACTTTGACAGTCTGGTATAAACATGAGGACAATGGTTTGGTATGCCGAAAATCAGTTAAGTGAAGCTGATGTGATCATCTAACAATGATTACCATGCTCTATAGGGCACATGTTGTTTGAGTGTTCTTTATTATAATTAAATAGCCCACTGTGTCCATCTACCCACGCTAAACAATTTCAGTTGTTTTGGTTTGTTGGCATATAGGACTAGGCCTAGTCTAAAAATTAACTTGCGTCTTCGAGAAATATGTTTATTAAGACGAAACAAATGTGTTACTTGTTTTCCCCCTTTTTTGGCCAGCAATCAGTCGTCTTTTTGCGAAAAAACATCATCATACTCCTAAGAAATATTAGCATGGAATTAATATTAGGCCTATTACTTAGGTCAAAAAAAACCCGTAATTTGGGATTATTTGTTTTCGATACAAAAGTTAAGTGTTTTAAAGCTCCTCTATATAGATTACGTATTATAGATGTGTTTCGTGAACTTTAACTATGATTTCATGTTTGTCAACGATTTCATAATTGATAAGCGATTTTTACCCATCGTTTTTGCACTTTCGTCAACATTGCGTTCTTACACCTATCGCTAGTCACTGTGACTGTACACTGGCCTTGTTCTGTAGTGTAGTGGAGGCGTGTTTTCAATGTTTGACAATAGAAATAGGAGTGGAATAGTGTCCGTGATGAATAAAGCACAAACGCCAACGGAATGTTTTGCAATATTTTCGCCATTATTTTGGCAGCACTCCCAAAGTTTTGTACAAGTTATTTTTTTCATCACAAATCACACTTGTTACATTGTGTAGTGTCATAGAAAATAGTTTAGAACGTGCCTTCTTCCTGATGGTAGCATTGAGTGCGGACTATGGTAGAACCATTGCTTGCCCTTTGCACTACTCATGAAGTTAACATCTTGCCCAGTATGACTTTGGGGGTTGGGATCGTGACTACAGGGTCTACAGGGTCTAGCCGAATGCCATGTGCAGTGCAGGCCTGTCTAGACCTCGCCCAACCCTACCCCTTATTGACCCAAAATTATTATGTAACACGGCCTGCGCTAAACGTCGCACTTTTGCCGTGTAGAACTCAAATGATTTTCGTACGGTAAAAGTGCGGCAATTAAAACGAATCGGTAACAAACGTCGAATTTAGTAAAATAGTTTGCCGCACATAACAATCTCAACCTTAAATATTGTCCTTTACCCAACGTGGTTGAGTGGCGTTCATTGTCTTCTTTTATAAGAGTGTCCTGAAATTCTACAGATTATGTTTTTCCCAGTCAGAAGTTGTTCCCCATCCCATCCCAGAATTCTCCCAGCTACGGTACAAACAAGAAGAACGTTCACAACATTAGAAAATACACATAACAAACAATTTCAAACGCCTTGCGCATGCGTATTCCCAAAGAGCATCGCCCGACTGAGAATTCAATACACCGATCCATTAAGCCACGCCCATTTCTCATTGACCAATCACAACCGCGAAATCTGATCACCATTTGAGCCGTTTGGTGATCTTTGCACTAACGGTGATCGGGTTTCGCGGCTGTGATTGGTCAACTCGTAAGGAGGCGGGGCTTAATGGATCGGTCTATTCAATTCGACACGGCAAGAGCGCGACGTTTGTCACCGATGTCGTGCAACTATACCGTGTAGCACGGCATAGCTTGCCGTGCAACAGACAGCGTCGAACTTAAATCAAAAGTTTGCGCTAAACGTCGCTCTTTTGTCGAATTTAATTCAACATTTCCTTATTATTTGAGTTCGACACGGCAAAAGTGCGACGTTTAGCGCAGGCCGTTTAAGCGACAATATATAATCACTGAGATTTATATGGTGGCCCTGACATATTACCTCGTGCGCACGACATATTATCTCGTGCGCACGACATATTATCTCGTGCGCACGACATAATTTGGGATTTCCCGGAAGCCATTATGGTTGAACGCCGTCACGTTGGAACAAGCAAAATCAGGACTAAACACCATACCAAAACCTACAAGAAAAACACACACAATGTCTTTTAGAACCGATCTTGGGCGCAAACGTTTTCGAATTCAATAACAAGTTCTACCATACAGACAAACAATTGGCGTGGCAATGGGGAGTGTATGCAGTCCTGAAATAATATGTGACATCACCCTATCCAAATATGAAAAAACTTACACTCCCTAACAACCCAGTATAGTGGTCTACATGAGATACAGAGACGATGTTTCAATAATTTGCAATGGCAACACAAATAAAGCGTTTGGTTTCTTTAAGAACATGCGTTTGTATCTCGTCGTTTCACCATAACCCGTGCCATAGCGGCTCAATAAAACATCCCACTTGGTGACCAATGAGTCCGTATGGCACGTAATTATTTTCATTCTTGGTGACCAATGAGCCTCTCTGGCACATCGACCAAAAGTAAGTTATCAAAATGTAAATAGCGCCCTCAATCGCCCCGTGCGTCCATCACCCTGACAACAAGCTGCCCGCGTGTGCCGCCCTGAAGCGTCGCAAGTTAAGCGTCCCCCAAGCATTCTCGAGTAAGAGATCATTCTGACAACATGGCCGATGAAAATGAAAAAAAATTGGGAATTTTTTTTCCAGAGAGTGGTTCAGAAATATCATCTGACGAGGTTAAGACAGTGAGGATTCGGAGCCGAGGGCCTCGACATCGAGAGCAACCTCTTCTAAGAAGACCAAAACCACCAAGAATTATATAAGCCTATTTCAGGTATGTGTGGATGGCGTGAAGCCAAGTCTTACACACGGCGAACCCCTGTTAAATTTACAGCAAACACCGGGGCTACAGAAGACTTAAAGTTCGTTCTCCCCCATACAAATCTTCAAACTGTACTTTTGTGAAGCAGTGTGGCAGATTATGGTACTAGAGACTAATCGTTATGCTGAACAAATATTGGGAGCGGGGGCAGAAAATAAGCGTGCTTGGAGACCAACTAATGTACCTGAAATGATGGCATTCGTGGCCCTACTTCTTTGCATGGGAATCAACAAAAGGCCTCGATACTCCATGCATTGGTGCAGGTCTGAAATTGTCTGAAATTCTACGAAGTCCCCTGTACTAAGCAACCATGGCTCGTTACCGATTTACTGCAATCCTTAGATTTTTCCACCTCGCCAATAACAGAGTTGCGGAGGGCGACTCTCCCCGTGATAAACTTGAAAAATTACGCCCACTGTTAAACATTGTACTACCATTATTCCTCAGGGTGTACCAGCCTGGACGAAGCCTTTCACCGGACGAGACGATGATCAAATTCAAAGGACGACTTAGCTTCAAGCAGTACATGCCAAGAAAAGCCGCAAAATGGGGATTGAAATATTTCTCATTGAACTAATCCGACACAGGGTACACATGTGCCTGGGAGTTGTTCACACAGGATCGCAGCCCAGGTCCCCACAAGGACAGTCCTCTGTAAGTTATCCTGAGACAAACCATCCATCCAAAATAGGCGCACCAGGCAACGTAGTATTGAACCTTTTGCAGGGACTCGGAAATAAAGGACATTGCATCTACATGGACAATTGGTTTAGTAGCCCGGCTCTGTTCTCCAAGTTGTCTGAGCTAGGATTCGGAGCTTGTGGAACTGTGCGCTATACCACCCTAGGGATACCCGAGGTAGCAAACCCCCAAAAATTTCCTATGAAAAGAGGTGCAGATCCCCAATTTTATCATAAAGCAGGCCACAAAACGTGTCACTCTCCTCTCAAACTATGGCGATTGCAGTGTCACTAGAAAAAAGATTCGCAGCCGGAAAACTTCCACAGGACATCGTCATATCCCAAAACCGTGCATAGTCGAGGATTACAATAAATACATGGGGGGGGGGGGGGGGGGGGGCACGGATCTGGCAGGACAATTATGCACGTACTATACTCATACCCACAAAACACTCAAATGGTGGTCACGTGTATTTATCACAATCCTAGACATATGTTTGCTTAATGCTAATGTCGTATACAACAGCATCCATACAAACAAGAGCTTGTCTACTTTGGATTTTCGGGACAAGGTGAATATAGAGACACTTATTTCAAGCTTGGATACAACCCAGTTGACCATGCCAGTCAAGTGTCAAGTGCTTCAAACGCCCTTTCAACTCAGCATTTTCCTGGTCCGAATGTTGGCGGGAACAAACGTGACTGTGTTGTATGCAGTTCGACCTCTAATAGGAAAAAATAGTAAACAATGTGTAAACCTGTTATACCATGATTGGAGAATTTCCACACCAGGCGAATAATTTTCAATACTTTCGGAACCCCCCCCCCCCCCCCCCCGCTACAATGTTGAATCCCACAATCGCATGCCTGTCAACAATCAACATTGAGGCCGCGGGGGGGGGGGGGGGGATGGTACTTAGAAAAAACAAGTATAGCACTTTGGCAAAATTTAATGTTAGTTCCTTCTTTACATATTGGTTCATGATAGGTGTAAATTTAATTTGAGGAGTAATTTGGTTCCAGTTCATATTGTGCTTAATCAAACTTATCTTGTTTATTTTTGGCAATATTGAATGTACAATACCGGTGAATCTTATGGCGCCAATCCAAGTTTCCAACATTGATGCGGGTGGGGGGGGGGGGGGGGGGGGAGGATGGTGGTTCGAAAGTACAAGTATAGCACTTTGCCAATATTTAATGCGAGTTCCTTCTTTATCATTCAATGTGGTAACTAAAAATAGTTTGATTTTTAACAGTAATTTTGTTCCATGTCATATTGTGCATAATCAAAACTCTCTTGTTTACATTTAATGTGGAATCCTATGAGCGTGTTGGGGGGGGGGGGGGGTGCTTCAAAAGAATATTATTAAAACCTTCTGTTTATTTTAGGTATAACAAACTAATTTTATAATAATCACAATGTCCGCCTTAAGCAACTGAACCACCGTTTTTGTATTTGGTCTCCTTGGGTTCCTTCATCCTGAAAACATGGCAATAATTAAATTTAGTTTGTTTCGCTTGGGTGACCTGATCACAAGGTGTGGCCCGTTACGTCACGTTATATATATTTGAATATTCTGAATATTCAAAAATCACCGAGTCGTGTTGCTATATAAATGCGATGATCCGTTCCAACATACCAGTTCAGGCCAACGCATTTCTGCTGTGTGCATATGTTTTCAGATATAGGTTTAACCATGTCGAAAGAACAGACAACGACAGCCAGAGAATTCAACCCGGAGGATTTGTTCGATAAGTTTAAAGTATACTTTAACCATAAGTTCGATGGTCTTCAAAATTCAAAGGAAACTGTCAGTCTGAAGGAGATCAAAAACAAGCTGGACTCAAAACAGTTAAACAAAGTAGGCAATGCAGCTCAATATGAGTTCTGCGGAAAATTGGAAATATCTCTGGAGCAAATTAAGGTCAGTCTCCTTAAGAATGGCGACACCGAGACGGCAATAGAAGCGATCCAAGAAGCAGAAACCCTAGTAACGGAAAGAAAGAGAAAGATAAAGATCGCAGATAACAGCAAGGCAGGGTGGATTACTGTACAGCACCTTGAGAAAGGCGGTGACGACTACCTGTCGGGTGAACAGATGAAACGAGTCCAGGCAGCAGAAGAAGCAGCTCTGAAGGAACTTGAGGGAAAAAAGAAGCACAAAAGAGGGCTTTGGGATGATGGCTCCAAATCATTGCTGGCTACTGCTGGTAATCGCAGTCTTTTTCGAGGTAACCCCAAAAGCTCCCGGTACCGATTCTTTGTCGTGGTTCATTCTGAGCAGGCTAATGCCGGCCCTCTCCCATGCTATACCATTAACAATAAATATATATCAGAACTATAAATCTGTGTTTTAAATTGTGATTATTGGTCTTCCAATAGTAGAAGTAAACTGTTTTTCATGCGTATAAGCTAAGCGAAGCGAAGGAGCATGAAATGTTACCTGTGAGGCTCGTAGACGGAGATACGGGCACCAAGCAAATTGATTGGCCGCTATTTAGAATTTCAAAATGGCCGCCTTAACAAACTAATCAAATAATTTTATTTTGTGTCTTGTTGGGATCCTTGACCCTGAAAACATTCCAGTTTCCAACATTGAGGCGGGGGGGGGGGGGGGGGGGAGGATGGTGCTTAGAAAATGCAAGTATAGCACTTTGGCAAAATTTAATGTTAGTTCCTTCTTTACATATTGGTTCATGATAGGTGTAAATTAGATTTGAGGAGTAATTTTGTTCCGGTTCATATTGTGCTTAATCCAACTAATTATTTTGTTAATTTTAGGCAATATTGAATGTTCAATACCGGTGAATCCTATGAGCGCTAATCCAACTTTCCTACATTGATGCGGGTGGGGGCGGGGGGGGGGGGGGTAGGATGGTGGTTTGAAAGTACAAGTATAGCACTTTGGCTATATATAATGTTATTTAATGTGAGTTCCTTCTTTGTCATTAAATGTGGTAACAAATAATAGTTTGGATTAAAAAATATATATTTTTTTGGTTTCGGAAACAAATTTAATAATA